>CM077175.1:3531115-3581115 GCA_039654105.1 Coreius guichenoti | reverse complement strand
GGGTGTTGTGCAGTGATACACAGGACCGCTAGTCTGTTTAAAATGATGTTCACTCCAGTCATATCAGCTATTCAATCACACGAGTCATATCAGTAATACATACACTACTGTTCAATAGCATGGGGTCACTAACATTTTCTTTTTCGAAAGAAATTAATAATTTAATTCAGCAAGGATACATTCATTTGTTCAAAAGTGACAATAAAGACATTTATAATGTTACAAAAGATTCTATTTCATATAAATGCTGTTCTTTAGAACTTTCTATTCATCAAAGAATCCTGAAAATTGTATCACAAAAATATGAAGCAGCAAAAACTTTTCAACACTGATAATCAGAAATGTTTCTTGAGCAGCAAATCATCATATTAAAATGATTTCTGAAGGATCATGTGACACTGAAGACTGGAGTAATGATGCTACATTAACAATATAACTTTTTTTTATGTATCTTGATGAGCATAAGAGACTTCTTTCAAAAGAGACCCCAAACATTTGAACGGTAGTTTTTATGCTGTTTTATCCAACACAATTGTGGTCAAACCTCATAGTGATGTGACACTGAGATCACATGATCAGCTTAAATATAAATTATAATGATAATAATACTGGGTGTTAAATACATGTGAATAGAATATGATGTAAATTCTTCACCACATTTAGTGCTCATTTAAAAGATCCTATGAAACGAAAACTGCAGTGATGGAATATCAACAAACAAGCAATAAGAGTGCTGTCTCTGAAACATCACCTTTGTGTTTTCTTGTGTCAGCAGTTCTGAAAGCCTCATTTATCTCTCAGGTGCCGTCAGAATAACACGAGTATGTGACCTTCCCCTCAAGCGCCAGATGAGTCTATAATGACACAGAACTCGCTGCTTTAATCTCAACTGCACACACTGAACACTGTGTGTTACACTGAAATGAAAGGATTTTGAGAGTCTCCTTACAGCGACCCCATGCCTGCAGATCACTGTCCTGCTGTCAACACACGCACGCACGCGAGCATGCGCACATGTCCTCAAACCGTCTTTGAAAGTTTTAAAGGGATAGTTCACCCAAAACTGAAAATTCTGTCATTAATTACTCATCCTCATGTTGTTCCAAACCCGTAAGACTTTCGCTCATATTCAGAACACAAATTAAGATCTTTCTGATGAAATCTGAGAGCTTTCTGTCCCTCCACTGACAGCTACGCAACTACCACTTTGACGCTTCAAAAAGTTCATAAAGAGATCGTAAAACTCTTCACATATAAATTTTGATCAGCGAACGTAAACAGAAGCTCAACAGAACCAGCTTGATGTGTGAGAATGAACCTCACTGGTTCTTGCTGAAGCTCAAACGTGCTGCGTAACACGAGAATGAACCTCATTGGTTCTTGCTGAAGATCAAACGTGATGCGTAACACGAGAATGAACCTCATTGGTTCTTGCTGAAGCTCAAACGTGCTGCGTAACACGAGAATGAACCTCATTGGTTCTTGCTGAAGATCAAACGTGATGCGTAACACGAGAATGAACCTCACTGGTTCTTGCTGAAGCTCAAACGTGCTGCGTAACACGAGAATGAACCTCATTGGTTCTTGCTGAAGATCAAACGTGATGCGTAACACGAGAATGAACCTCATTGGTTCTTGCTGAAGCTCAAACGTGCTGCGTAACACGAGAATGAACCTCATTGGTTCTTGCAGAAGCTCAAACGTGCTGCGTAACACAAGAATGAACCTCATTGGTTCTTGCAGAAGCTCAAACGTGCTGCGTAACACGAGAATAAACCTCATTGGTTCTTGCTGAAGCTCAAACGTGCTGCGTAACACGAGAATGAACCTCATTGGTTCTTGCTGAAGCTCAAACGTGCTGCGTAACACGAGAATGAACCTCATTGGTTCTTGCTGAAGCTCAAACGTGCTGCGTAACACGAGAATGAACCTCATTGGTTCTTGCTGAAGCTCAAACGTGCTGCGTAACACGAGAATGAACCTCATTGGTTCTTGCTGAAGCTCAAACGTGCTGCGTAACACGAGAATGAACCTCATTGGTTCTTGCTGAAGCTCAAACGTGCTGCGTAACACGAGAATGAACCTCACTGGTTCTTGCTCAAGCTCAAACGTGCTGCGTAACACGAGAATGAACCTCATTGGTTCTTGCTGAAGCTCAAACGTGCTGCGTAACACGAGAATGAACCTCACTGGTTCTTGCTGAAGCTCAAACGTGCTGCGTAACACGAGAATGAACCTCATTGGTTCTTGCTGAAGCTCAAACGTGCTGCGTAACACGAGAATGAACCTCATTGGTTCTTGCTGAAGCTCAAACGTGCTGCGTAACACGAGAATGAACCTCATTGGTTCTTGCAGAAGCTCAAACGTGCTGCGGAACACGAGAATGAACCTCATTGGTTCTTGCTGAAGCTCAACGTGATGCGTAACACGAGAATGAACCTCATTGGTTCTTGCTGAAGCTCAAACGTGCTGCGTAACACGAGAATGAACCTCATTGGTTCTTGCTGAAGCTCAACGTGATGCGTAACACGAGAATGAACCTCATTGGTTCTTGCTGAAGCTCAAACGTGCTGCGTAACACGAGAATGAACCTCATTGGTTCTTGCTGAAGCTCAAACGTGCTGCGTAACACGAGAATGAACCTCATTGGTTCTTGCTGAAGCTGAAACGTGATGCGTAACACGAGAATGAACCTCATTGGTTCTTGCAGAAGCTCAAACGTGCTGCGTAACACGAGAATGAACCTCATTGGTTCTTGCAGAAGCTCAAACGTGATGCGTAACACGAGAATGAACCTCATTGGTTCTTGCAGAAGCTCAAACGTGCTGCGTAACACGAGAATGAACCTCATTGGTTCTTGCTGAAGCTCAAACGTGCTGCGTAACACGAGAATGAACCTCATTGGTTCTTGCAGAAGCTCAAACGTGCTGCGTAACACGAGAATGAACCTCATTGGTTCTTGCAGAAGCTCAAACGTGCTGCGTAACACGAGAATGAACCTCATTGGTTCTTGCTGAAGCTCAAACGTGCTGCGTAACACGAGAATGAACCTCATTGGTTCTTGCTGAAGCTCAAACGTGCTGCGTAACACGAGAATGAACCTCATTGGTTCTTGCTGAAGCTCAACGTGATGCGTAACACGAGAATGAACCTCATTGGTTCTTGCTGAAGCTCAAACGTGCTGCGTAACACGAGAATGAACCTCATTGGTTCTTGCTGAAGCTCAAACGTGTTGCGTAACACGAGAATGAACCTCATTGGTTCTTGCTGAAGCTGAAACGTGATGCGTAACACGAGAATGAACCTCATTGGTTCTTGCTGAAGCTGAAACGTGATGCGTAACACGAGAATGAACCTCATTGGTTCTTGCTGAAGCTCAAACGTGCTGCGTAACACGAGAATGAACCTCATTGGTTCTTGCTGAAGCTCAAACGTGCTGCGTAACACGAGAATGAACCTCATTGGTTCTTGCTGAAGCTCAAACGTGATGCGTAACACGAGAATGAACCTCATTGGTTCTTGCTGAAGCTCAAACGTGCTGCGTAACACGAGAATGAACCTCATTGGTTCTTGCTGAAGCTCAAACGTGCTGCGTAACACGAGAATGAACCTCATTGGTTCTTGCTGAAGCTCAAACGTGCTGCGTAACACGAGAATGAACCTCATTGGTTCTTGCTGAAGCTCAAACGTGCTGCGTAACACGAGAATGAACCTCATTGGTTCTTGCTGAAGCTCAAACGTGCTGCGTAACACGAGAATGAACCTCATTGGTTCTTGCTGAAGCTCAAACGTGCTGCGTAACACGAGAATGAACCTCATTGGTTCTTGCTGAAGCTCAAACGTGCTGCGTAACACGAGAATGAACCTCACTGGTTCTTGCTGAAGCTCAAACGTGCTGCGTAACACGAGAATGAACCTCACTGGTTCTTGCTGAAGCTCAAACGTGCTGCGTAACACGAGAATGAACCTCACTGGTTCTTGCTGAAGCTCAAACGTGCTGCGTAACACGAGAATGAACCTCATTGGTTCTTGCTGAAGCTCAAACGTGCTGCGTAACACGAGAATGAACCTCATTGGTTCTTGCTGAAGCTCAAACGTGCTGCGTAACACGAGAATGAACCTCATTGGTTCTTGCAGAAGCTCAAACGTGCTGCGGAACACGAGAATGAACCTCATTGGTTCTTGCTGAAGCTCAACGTGATGCGTAACACGAGAATGAACCTCATTGGTTCTTGCTGAAGCTCAAACGTGCTGCGTAACACGAGAATGAACCTCATTGGTTCTTGCTGAAGCTCAACGTGATGCGTAACACGAGAATGAACCTCATTGGTTCTTGCTGAAGCTCAAACGTGCTGCGTAACACGAGAATGAACCTCATTGGTTCTTGCTGAAGCTCAAACGTGCTGCGTAACACGAGAATGAACCTCATTGGTTCTTGCTGAAGCTGAAACGTGATGCGTAACACGAGAATGAACCTCATTGGTTCTTGCAGAAGCTCAAACGTGCTGCGTAACACGAGAATGAACCTCATTGGTTCTTGCAGAAGCTCAAACGTGATGCGTAACACGAGAATGAACCTCATTGGTTCTTGCAGAAGCTCAAACGTGCTGCGTAACATGAGAATGAACCTCATTGGTTCTTGCTGAAGCTCAAACGTGCTGCGTAACACGAGAATGAACCTCATTGGTTCTTGCAGAAGCTCAAACGTGCTGCGTAACACGAGAATGAACCTCATTGGTTCTTGCAGAAGCTCAAACGTGCTGCGTAACACGAGAATGAACCTCATTGGTTCTTGCTGAAGCTCAAACGTGCTGCGTAACACGAGAATGAACCTCATTGGTTCTTGCTGAAGCTCAAACGTGCTGCGTAACACGAGAATGAACCTCATTGGTTCTTGCTGAAGCTCAACGTGATGCGTAACACGAGAATGAACCTCATTGGTTCTTGCTGAAGCTCAAACGTGCTGCGTAACACGAGAATGAACCTCATTGGTTCTTGCTGAAGCTCAAACGTGTTGCGTAACACGAGAATGAACCTCATTGGTTCTTGCTGAAGCTGAAACGTGATGCGTAACACGAGAATGAACCTCATTGGTTCTTGCTGAAGCTGAAACGTGATGCGTAACACGAGAATGAACCTCATTGGTTCTTGCTGAAGCTCAAACGTGCTGCGTAACACGAGAATGAACCTCATTGGTTCTTGCTGAAGCTCAAACGTGCTGCGTAACACGAGAATGAACCTCATTGGTTCTTGCTGAAGCTCAAACGTGATGCGTAACACGAGAATGAACCTCATTGGTTCTTGCTGAAGCTGAAACGTGATGCGTAACACGAGAATGAACCTCATTGGTTCTTGCTGAAGCTCAAACGTGTTGCGTAACACGAGAATGAACCTCATTGGTTCTTGCTGAAGCTGAAACGTGATGCGTAACACGAGAATGAACCTCATTGGTTCTTGCTGAAGCTCAAACGTGCTGCGTAACACGAGAATGAACCTCATTGGTTCTTGCTGAAGCTCAAACGTGCTGCGTAACACGAGAATGAACCTCATTGGTTCTTGCTGAAGCTCAAACGTGATGCGTAACACGAGAATGAGCCTCATTGGTTCTTGCTGAAGCTCAAACGTGCTGCGTAACACGAGAATGAACCTCATTGGTTCTTGCTGAAGCTCAAACGTGCTGCGTAACACGAGAATGAACCTCATTGGTTCTTGCTGAAGCTCAAACGTGCTGCGTAACACGAGAATGAACCTCATTGGTTCTTGCTGAAGCTCAAACGTGATGCGTAACATGAGAATTGCTGTCAGTCACTTTCGAATCATTTAATGCATTTTTGCTGAATGTATTTTGCATACTTTTTTATTTGAAACAAATAAATCACAAAAACTTTTTTTTTGTAAATACACATTCAATTTATTACCAATTTAACACTCTATCATTAGACATCTGACAGTGACTTCATTTAAAACATTCATAATTTTTTTTCTTTTTCCTCCAAAGAAAAGAAACATCTGAATTCATAATAACATCTATACAAAGACCAGTTAATAGGTACAATAATGGGCTTAAAAAGTGTTCGTAATTGTGTCAATGCAAATTCAAGGGCAACAAAAAAAATGACACGAACCGCCACATGCTGTGAACGGCTGTGTTTGTGTGTGTGTGTGGGGTGGCTTACATCATGAGCTTTATCACAAGGTACAACAGCGTCTGAGTACATGCACTAAAGTGCTAGTGTTTAAAGGCATGCATATCAAACATGATATCTGCACAACTGCTGTCCAAACCCGTGTCAACACATCCGGAAGAAATGTGCACAGGATGCCTAGTGGAATATTGGTCATATTTTGGAACCAATCCTAAAGCATCTTAATATGAAACGACTTATTTGTTACAGACATACACTGATGAATCAATAAAAATATGATCAGGGATGTTGATTAACCCTCATGTTGTGTTTCGGTCATTTTGACCAGGAGAGGATTTTCTTTTTCCTGAAAAAGCTAGTTAATGTTATCGTACTGAACTAAAACTGACTGACTTGCTGAATATTGGGTTTGATCTTTTTATCAACTTTCAATTAGGACAGGTTTTGTATTTCTGATTCATCATAGGCCTCATTTATCTGAGCTTATGCACTACTTCATTTTTTTCCCTTCAATCAATTAAAAAAATATTAGACGTGAAATTGCACTTTCCAAACTTAAATGGTTGTAATTCAAGAATTTTTTGGAATATAGGTCTGTTTGGTCTTGTTTTGAAGAAGACATTCAGCAGATTATTGCTTCAAAAAATGAAAGTATGAAAAAGTTATGGAAGTTTAAATTTACTGTAAATCAAACGTACTGTACTAAACATTTTTACAAAATAATTTTTACTATAAAATCAAAGCCATAAATCTAACCAAGTTGTGTTCCAAATTTGAAGTTGATATTACAAAAATTGAAGTTCCTATGAGATATATACCAAATATACTTCTATCACAAAATAGTTGCCAAATATGGAACATTGAGACTAAAATTTAAATTGTAAAATGTATTCATTCATAAAATTTTGTAATATGAAACCTGACACCGCCCACTAGGGGAGGAGCCCGCTAAAAGAATTTAAAGTGTTTCCATGGTAACACAATGTCCAATTTCAAAATGTTTGATGAATTTTGAGTTTGTAAGCTTTCAAATGATACCTATTTATGATAATTACTAAAATATGTAATACGAAAAAAGGCAATAAATAAAAAGAACGGCTAGTGGGACAGTTAAGGGGTTTTAAAACAAGTTGACAAAAAGATTGAATCCAATATTTGGTGATAATATATCATATTATGAGAGATTTACAAGCAATTTAAAAGGCCAGTCATTTTGGGCCGAGAACACCAAATTAGGTAAAGGGTTAAGAAAGTGAATGGGGTCAAACTTAATCCTGGGTCTATGTCTTTTTAACCCCAGGTTTAGATTCATTTTAACCCTGCGTTGAGCTACATTGCACACTTGTCATTTTGAAAGAGTGTTTGCATCACTTTCCATTTTCTAACAAACAACCAATCATAAACTGCCTCATTGGTTCGCTAATGAAATATTCATACATTTAAAACAGTTGCATATGCTACAAGCGTTTAGCGTTTTCAGTCACACCAGATTTACAGACGGATCATTACAACGAATGGAATTTACTTTACGATTGGTTTTAGTTATGACTCTTATTTCCAACTAGAATCCCGTGGATATTCCTTCAGGGTTTTGTGACTTGGGACATGTGCATAAGAATAATCAGTGTCAATATACTCTCCTGTCATCGTTGAACATTCAGTTTTACATTGGGTTTTAAAATACATTGTTATGACTGACATCATGTATATCATTCGTCCCTGTCGAACTAGAGTGTGTGATAGTTCTTATCTGATTCTTCTGAGTCTTTTAAAATTCAAGCATCAAAGGTTTCCAACAAAATGGGATGTACGAGGAAAATAAGAAAATAGTTTTATAAACTATATACACAGAACATAATTTAACAAAGGATCCAAAACAGAGAAAGAAAAAAAAAAAGAAAAGAACGTAAATGCATGTAAACTTTTATGCTGTTCTGACAAATATTATTACTATCCAGTATCAGAACATCTGAAAAGAAGTTTGATGTTTTATGACCAACACATATAAAGTCATATGTATTGCATACATGTACATTGACACACACACGAGTACGGGACCGTTGCGAGGTCACGTGTGTGTAGGCACCTCTTATGGAACACTTTGCGGTGTTTTGCGTCTGTACATTCCAGGTCCTTGATAATTCCAAAACGGAAGTTCTAAAACGTTTCAGCTGGTGCTCACAGAACTCTGCCCTCTAGTGGCAGTTACATGGTTCTTAGAAAGGTTCTCGATGGTTCCGTCGCTCCGGCGGTGTGCGTACGTGTGGTCAGGCTGGAACGGGGGATAGTAAAGGAAAGTCAGAGCGTAAAATAACCAGGGGGTTTGCTTTCTGCTTACCTTTTTTTGGGCATTTCAGAAGTGAAACGAGAATGCCTTCTAAATTCCGATTCTATATCTTGTGAGTCTATTCAACTTATATTCACACTTGACAACTAAAAGGGGTTGGTTAAAAGAAAGTGCAAAAGGATGTAGTCTAGGCTGGTTAAGGGCGCGGGGAAACCTCCTGACCGGGCTCCTCTATCTCCGGGATGGTCTGAACCGGTCTGACGGGCGAGGGGAAGCGGAACCTCTCTGTGCGCTTCTTGTAGTTGGGCGAGGATGAGGGCGAGTGGGCGGCCCAGCGGGACGGAGGGCGGCGGTTGGCAGGACGAGCCGGACGCAGGAAGCAGGAGTCCAGAGGTGGAGCCACTGGCGAACGCGGCAATTCCTACAGTCAAGATGAAAACATATAGACTTTCAAACTCTGAGGTTCAGCAGGAAAGTTTTTTTTAATCAAGTTAGTTGTGGTAGGTCTGCAACAGTGTGGTTGTTAACTAAAACATTAAAACATTTTGTTAACTGAAATAAAGCTGAAATAAAATAAAATATAAAGATTAGATGAAAAACTTTTGTTGCCTTGGCAACTAACTGAAATAAATAAATTGAATTACTAGAATTACTCAAATTGAAATAAAAATAAATGAAAGCTAAATAGCAATAATTAAAAAAGCACATAACTAAATTAAAATCTAAAAATAAAAGCTAATTCAAAATACTATAAATAAAGCTACATAGAAATACAAACAATTAGAACTATTAAAAATCATTGAAAATAGATAAAACTTAAAATTTAAACTTAAAATAGAAATGTTGCCTTGGTAATGATCTAAAATAAAATAAGTAAAAGTACTAGAATTCCTAAAATTGAAATAAAAATAAATTAAAGCTAAATAGAAATATTTAAAAAAAATAAATAAATAAAACTAATAAAAATGACAAAAGCACATAACTGAATTAAAATGAAAACTGAAAATCTAAAAATAAATGCTAATTAAAAATATTTAAAAAATACTATAAATAAAGCTAAATAGAAATATAAAGAAGTAGAACTACTAAAAATAATTTTTATGTAAAATAAAAATATTAGATGGAAATCTGTAACTTAGAAAACTTAATTGAATATAGAAATGGTGGCTTGTCAACGAACTAAAATAAAATAAGTACTAGAATTACTAAAACTAGAATTGAAATAAATGAAAGCTACATAGAAATAATTAAAAATACAACTAATAAAAATGACTGGATCTAAAAATAAAAGCTAATTGAAAATATAAAAAAAAAAAAATTCTATAATGGCGTATAATACTTAAATAACACTGGTCTGAAAGTATCAGTGCTTTTACATATTAAAATATTAACTAAAATCAATAAACATCCACTCCATGCTTTCTGTAGCAGATGGTAAAGAAGAATATTCCGTTTTTTTAGACTGAACTTCAGCTTTTGAGGAAATAGTTTGAGCTTGATTTATTCTAAACAACTCTCTTGAGCGATAAATTTCATTTATGAATGAGATTTCCGTGTGAGAGGTGGATATTTTCTGTGGTTTGAATAATTGAAAAACAGGGTTTTACTACGTCTACTTGAATCTGCTTTGGGTTTTTGGGCGAGACTTTGAAGCTGATACAATGTGAATTTGAATGGAATTCTGCGGAATTCTGTTAATACACTCCAGTGACATCATAACCAACACGGAACCACATAACAAAAAAAAACATTTAAAATGATTGATTTACGTTAATTGAAGTAAAGCTGAAATTAAATAAAACTGAAACTTTAAATACAACTAAAACTAAAATGGAAATAATAAAAAAAGCACATAACACAACTACTATAAAAAATATTAAAATACTAAATGAAAACTTCAACCAGGCATAAAGTAGTTGTTAGATGTGAATGAGACCCAGCATTAGCCGGTGTTAAAGGCACAATCAACACGAACAGCAGCCAATGAACCCCAACACACCACTAGCACTGCTAGCATGCTCACGTCCTGCTAACACCCGACAGGAAACACTACAGTACAGTCAACCCAGAAAACACAAGATGTGACGCTGTAGTCTCCATCAGCGGGGCTGGTCAGGTTAAGACCCTTCGGACACAAATAATACATTTACAAACACAAACACGTAGTAGCCAAAGGACCTAAGAAACATTAAAAGTTAAGTGATTATATTAATAGTCAAAATGGTAACGCCATCCAAAAAGCCACGTTTGAGTTTGATATACAGGGACTCCAAAAGTATTTGGACACTCAAGTCACTTTAAAAAGTGTGCAAATTAATGCATTTTTGAGCCACTGTATATCAGTCAAAGTTTCTTGTGCCTTGGCATATGAAATTCCACCCCATGCGGATGAATAATTTCGGTCCAGTAAAAACTCTGATAGCTTTTTGGATGACTGGTTATTAGTGACGTCAATTAATACCATACGATGGGCATGCTCACACCTACATGAGTACAAAAAAAGTGTGACCACAACGAAGCACATACAATATTTCCCATAATGCCTAGCGGTGATAGTGTCTAGAAACGGTGTGTGGCATGCGGTGAGAGAAATCCATTAAAATCAGTGAGACGGAACACTAGTGAGGTCACTGTGAGGTCAAGTAGGATCGGTGGAACTTACTGCACGGCGAGCGCAAGCTGCGTTACAGTCCCCAGGGTGCAGTTAGTAAGACAGTATGGTTCTGGAGACAACCCAGAAAAACAGGAGTAAACACACTTGTCAAAGTAACACAGGCACATCAGACTCAGGTTAGCACTAGAGCGCTCATCTGGGCAAGTCCGGCGGGACGCACGCATCCAAGGTATGACCTGTGAAAGCAGCCTCGCTGTCCTTTAAATATAAATATTACAACACAATATAGTAATAATAATCTCGGTGAACCTTAAAACCTGTCCAGGTCATATTTCTCCTCAAAATATAATATAATAATTATAATCTAATCAAATTATATTTTGCCTTTAAATATTGCATTGTTAACATTACAGCAGTGTTATTGATTAATATAATTATATAATATAATATATAATTATTACATGATATTATATTATTATAATTATTATATGACATGACATAATTCATATTATTGTAATGAATAAATAAACAAATAAAATAAATAATTTAAACAAATAATACAAATAAATATTTTGGTTGTATTGCTATCAACAATAATATAATATAATATAATATAATATAATATAATATAATATAATATAATATAATATAATATAATATAATATAATATAATATAATATAACATAATATAATATAATATAATATAATATAATACTGTAATGAATAAATAAACAAATAAAATAAATAATATAAATAAATATTTTGGTTGTATTGCTATCAACTATAATATAATTAATAATATAATTAATATAACATAATATTGTAATGAATAAATAAACAAATAAAATTAATTAAAACAAATAATATAAATAAATATTTTGGTTGTATTGCTATCAACAATAATATAATATAATATAATATATTTAATATAATATAATATAATAAATATAATATATAATTATTATATATTATATTATTATAATTATTATATGATATTACTATATGACGACATAATATATATTATTGTAATTAATAAACAAATAAAATAAATAATTAAAACATAATATAAATAAATATTTTGGTTGTATTGCTATCAACAATAATATAATATAATATAATATAATATAATATAATATTGTAATGCATAAATAAACAAATAAAATAAATAATAAAAAAAATATAAATAAATATTATAAAATATTATATCACAATGCATACATACAATATATATATATATATATATATATATAGTATATACATACAGTACATATATAACACACACAAATATATATTTATAGTGCTGTCAAATCGATTAATTGTGATTAATCGCATCTGACATAAAAGTTTGTGTTTATATAATACATGTGTGCATAAAATAAATATAATACACATAAATAAATACACACATATATTACATAAAAACAAACTTTTATGTTAGATGCGATTAATCAATTTGACAGCACTAATGTATATTTATGCAATATATATCTGCTATTTGTTTGCATTAATTTTAGGGTGAAATGTGATCTGGACACTCTTTGTGATTTTATACACAGTAATCTGTGCATGACAGACAGCCTTGAAATTCAGATTTATATATCATAAGGCAATCGCCTTTATTTAAAATCAAAAGAGATGACTTACAATTTTTTTTAATAAAAACACCTCTTTTCACAAGGCAAAATATTAACCGCCAACTTGAAATACCATGTGCAAAAGTGTTTAGTGAATTGATCCCTTTCTTCTTCTGTTGTACTGTATGTATTAAAGCCTAGTAATATCCATGACGTCAAATCCCAGATGCATATACTGCTCACAAACAACCATCTGCCTTTAATGATGTTAAAATCTTTGTAAATGTGTCTTTGGCCATTAACAGGACATCATGGGTTTGTGCAATGACGCTGCTCCTACAGTAAATGCTGATCTGTTGGCATGTCTTATGCTTTCATGTGAGGGATTAATCTCCTAAATGGATAGAGGTTGGCAGGCACCAAACACTGGATACAACTTTATCACAGTGAATTAGAACATCCTGCATCCAAAGAAGTTATGTAAGCTAGTTTCACCGCAAATAAAAAACAATATGCAGCAAGTGACTATGCTACTGTTAGCATTGCAACAAAGCAGCGCGCTAAAGCATGCAGCTCAGATGTATAAGACCTGCATTCAGGCAGCATTGGGAAGCTGGGAATGAGACTTTTTGATACTTATAAATAACATCATTTTGTATCTTGAAGCTGCATTGTCCAAAGACCAAAACCTTTAATAAGCAGTCCAATGTATAATGTAATATACAATCCACACTAAAAAAAGAGACAAAATAAATGTCTATGTACCCTCATGAAAGAACAAAATCACAAATAAGAGAAGATAATAATAACTTGTTTCTACTAGACAGCGAATGGAGACATTTGCTAAGGTCTCAGATTGACACTAACGTCTGAAATCACAAGTCAGCAATCTTAAAAAAAAATGATTTGTTTTGATGAAAATGACAGTGCACTTGCACAATAAGACCAGAAATGTTACTTAAAGGGGACCTATTATGCCCCTTTTTACAAGATGTACTATACGTCTCAGTTGTCTCCAGAATGTGTCTGTGAAGTTTCAGCTCCAAATACCCCACAGATCATTTATTATAACGTGTTGTAAATGCCCATTTTTGAGTGGAAGGAAAATCATACTGTTTTCATGCATGTGTCTTTAAATGCAAATGAGCTGCTGCTCCCCGCCCCCTTTCCAGAAGAGGGCGGAGCCTCTACAGCTCGTGCCTCGGATACTCTGCCAAAAACTAAAACATCTGTTTGTTTCTGATTATCATCTCTATCGCGCTCACGCTCACGGGACATTGCAGTTCATCATCATGAAAGTTTATTAGCTGCATGCGTGCACAGAAAGCTGATGTTCTCTTTCACGCCTAATTGCACTTAAACTGTCAAAGGTTATGTCAAACAAAGTTCACATAAACACAGTCGGGAAAGAAATTACATGTGTATATTAGATAGTGAAAGCAGCGTAATATACAGTACCTACTGCTATAGATGCTGTTAATATGAATCAAACAACAAAAGAAAACAAAATCACTCACTACTCTTGATTGAATAACTTACTTAAATGCTGTGGCGAGGAGACAAACATGGCGGACTGTGTACAGCTCACTGAGGGGCGGAGTCTATGCTAATAGGGCAGAGTCCGTCAGCAGTCGTAGGCTATAATCTACAAACGGCTTGTTCTGAGACACTGCTTATGATTTATGGGGATTAAAAAAAAAGAGGAGTAAGTGGATTTTTACCATTATAGGGTGGTTGTGTACATAAACTGCCGACACACATTTATGTTCAAACACCATGTAAAACTGAATTTTGCATAATAGGTCCCCTTTACGAAATAAATATGGTCAATTTTGATTTCATGTTGCCTTTATGTCTCCTGAGCTATAAAAGAGCAACCTCCTAGCAATAAATTCTTCCTCTTGGTAATGTAATAAACCTCTCAGTTACCTCAAGACATCCAGGTTTCTCTGCATCTCCGGTTCTGTTCGGAGTAGCTGCGGATGAAGCAGAAAGCCTCCTCTCCTCTCTGAAGCTCTGCTCCAGTAGTTTCTTATTCAAGATCCGTGCAGCGTTCTCTGCTAGCGTGTAGCCCGGAGGAGCGGACAGGTCCTGTCTGATGCTAATCCCCTCTGGAGTTTTCTCGCCCTGCGTCTCTACAATGAGCTGCACAGGGCTTGGGGACCGGCCCCGAGAGTTCCTTAAAGGCCCCTGTGCAGCACAAACACCGGGAGATTTGGGGTCTGTTGGCCCTTGAGGCCCTGCTTCAGTGGGACGAGAGCGGCTAGGGGACTTGTTGAACTTCTGCATGGTGTCGTAAGCGACAGGCGTGTGGTCGATGATGTTGAAGAGACTGGAGAGGCCGTCATTGATGGTGGTGTGAACGGGACTGTCTCTAGTCGTCGTGGAACGAGCCCAAGCGGATTCGTTGTTGCCTTTTTGCTGCTGGGCAGTGGTTGTTGGGGTGGGAGCACGGGTCTGGCCGACAGGTTGTTCTGCTTTGCCAGCGTTAGAGGGTTTCCGTTGGAGCTTGGGTGAGCCGTATTTCGGAGAACAGCACGGGCGTTCAAACTTGGCCTGTACGACTGGAGAGTACTGCATCTTCCTCAGGCTCCTAGAAGGGGAAGAGATGGGCGTGGAGCCTCCTTTGGGCGTTAGACATCGGTGAGGGCTGCTTGTGATGGTGCGAAGAGCCTCCGTTTGCAGTCCCACACTGATGGTCTGGGTGGTTTGTGTCCCCCGTGTGGTTAAACCATTCGTCTGGCATGCCATGTCCCGTAGCTGCCTTTCCGGAGGGCTGGATCCAGATGCAGATGATCGCATTGCATTCCGGGCAAAAAATGCCTTTTCCTTCATGTCGTCACTCAGATTGCGAGACAGCTCCAGCTCCAATGACGAAGTATACCCGACTGCAGAGCAAATCGATGGATGTTCTCCAGGCCTAAGTCCTGCCTCCAAATGACTCCTAAGCTCACATGGCCACCTTCCTCCAAACACCTCCTCTGCACCTCCTACTACATCCCCTGCACCTCCTACTACCTCTCCTGCCTTTACTTTAGTCACTTTGGAGAACACGTACTCCTGCTCGGAGGTGACTGGAGCTGACCGCTCCCCTCGAGAGGGACTGTGGAGGACATGCACCCCAAACTGGTCTCCGCCCTGGGTCACCCTGAGCGGGAGGTTTTGGCAGTACTCAGGGCTACTCATGGTGTTGGTGGTCAAGGTGGCGCTGGTGGTCAGGAACCAGGAGGCTGGCTGGAATGCTTCTGAAGTAGACTCGGCCCTTCGGGATTCTGCCCAGGCCTCCATCACCGGAGAGGGCATTACTGGGCCAGGAATGGGGCAAGTGGCCAGGGAGCTGGTGGGCAGATGCCAACCCTTACTATTAAACTCCTCAATGTATTTGAGGTCATCCGGTGAAAGGGGAGGAGTCACATCGTCCCGTATATGCTCGCCAGGCTTGCTCTTATCTGGTAGGAAGGGGGAGCTGTCCATTAAACGCTGGAAGTCGCTCATGGAGCAAACTGACTTCGCCCTACGGAAGGAAAAAGAGTTTAAAAGTTACAATGCTGTTATTAAACATTATACCTGACACTATTTTTGACTCATCCAACATCTTGGATTATTTTTCTCATAGCTTAATGCAATTTATTATGGGATTGCCCTATCCGCAAAGGATAGATGTCACTGCCTACCTATGGACCTGTCATTGCGTCAGGAGGGGTGCATATCTATGTTTGCAGGGTTAACCCTATGTTCCCCTAACCCTAACACTGGGAACATAAGACCCTTTATCATACGTTCATTATTTGGCATATAAATATGGGGACCACGGGGACCCTGGAAACTGGGGAACATAGAACCTAGAGAACTTGAATTCTGGGAATATGGGACAGAACAAAGGAATGACTCCATAAGGAGTAGGGGTTAAACGGATCGTAGTTGATCCGTGATCTGTATGGACCAGGCCCCATGGTAACGTGTTTCACAGATTCATTTGCTAAGTTTCACCATCAACTCTGTACTAGCGCACTGTTATCTGAGCACACACAGAGAGTTGAGTTTCAGATTTTTAATTGATCCCTATTTGCATCTCCATACGCTTGAACAGACACATACACACAAAATTATGCCAAAATACCAGTCTCGGCATGTATTCTCGGCAAGTTAAACACAGTCGGGAACACATGTCTGTTAAGTTAAGAAACACTCTGAGAAAGGCTGAATGGCCGAAATGCATCAGTGTTTTAGTTATATTTTATTGTTTCTATGGTAAGCCATGTATTGAATAAAGGCTTTTGAAATTTTTGAACCAGAAGAAGTGCCTTGGATCGTCTTTTCTACAAATACAAGTTTGAAAGCCAACCAAAGAGCACCTTCTGGGATTACTTAATAAAGGTCCTTCCAGAAAGCAGCGCTCCAATATGTTTCCATTGATCAGTTAAGAAAAAAAAAATCAAATGTGTATCATTATATTGGATCCGTGCATTCGGTCTTAAAGTGATAGCAGCCTATTAATGCCTGCTTCTGTCTAAGTCATTAATGTTTATCAAACAACAAAACTGAGCTTTAACAAAGATAAATCAATATTTAATTTATACAATGAACACTATAATGTTATTTTACATTTAGGCCTAATTATTACATGTCTGTATCTGAATACACTACAGTTAGAGCTTACTTTATTTGTAATTCGGTGGCATTGTATATCTAGGCTTGTAATTGTTGTATTTGTTTTTATTTTTTACTGACTGTTCACTTGCCTTTAATAAATGTTTGAACGTTATTAGTTAGGCTAGTTTTTGCTGTGGTATCGAAGTACTTAAAGTGTGATTTAAGTAATAAATAGAAAGCAAAGTTACATTTGCCACCCCCCACAAAAATTGTTTTTTTTTGCTGATCCGAAAAATTATCTGATCCGTGAATCAAAAAACGTAATATGATCCGAACCGTGGGTTTTGTGATCCGTTGAACCACTAATAAGGAGCATGTTGATGATACTTTAAAACACTCACTACAGTAGGTAGACAGCATGCCGGGTTTAATGTGTCAGTATTTTATTAAAACATTACCAATGCACTGATGAAGTTATCTTTTCTTTCTTGCTGGGAAGTTTAATCTTCAACCTACTGAGATTAAACTGTTCCTTTCCGTTTGTAATTCTCCTGAGAGGTTGCCGAAACAGCAACAGCACAGTCTAAACATAGTTGCTAACCTACACTCAAACAAGGGCAAAGCGAGATCGATTGATCAGTACAGGTTTAAAGTGGGAGGGTCAGGAAAAGACACCGACGCTTATTTGGAGTAAACGAAACAACACTGAGGAGACCTTTAAAAAAGGACAATGATAAATGGACATTGGATCAATAACTGGACTCACAGGAATTAACCACCAGATAACTAAATCAGCAACTGATGTGTACATAAACACACACACACACATTCATATTTATATCTTTCTGAGGCTTTGTATTTACACATAAAATACGCAAATTAGCAGTGTTTTCTGAGACCAGCATCACCTTTACTATTCATACTTTGGCATTTGAACAAACCCCTTACTCACCTCTAACCCCTACACTAGAGTAAACTTTGGCATCTACCTATTTGTACTATGGAGATGAATGACGCCTCAAATCATTTGTCTTGTTGAGAAAAGGGGTGAGGCTGTTACTAAGTGATCAAAAGGGACTCAAGCCACATCTAGAGGCCAGAAGATCATGATATAATACAACTTTCAGCATTGAAATATAAGATTATTTAGTTCATTTATGAAGCTGTTTTCAAGCTGTTTGCTATTCTTCTGAGGACTTCTATAGCAAAACTTTACTTATTTAGCATGCACACACACACACACACACACACACACACACACACACACACACACACACACACACACACACACACACACACACACACACACACACACACACACACACACACACACACACACACACACACACACACACACACACACACACACACACACACGTAAACAAAGCCTGTACCTGAGTAGACTGCCACTGCTCTTCTCTTCCTCAGGGTAAACGGCAAGATCCACACTCTCAGAAATCTCATTCAGTGCCTGAAACAACAACACAGTTAAACATTAACAGAGCTTCTTTATCAAATAGTGCGGGAAAAACTTACAGGTTATATCATCATATTATTCATCTTTAATGCTATCAGCAAGGTTTTAAAATGGGGTCTTATCAGGAAAATTAGTCCTTTTGATCTTAAGTAAATAAACTCAAACTTTCAGAACTCAAAGCTTTCTGATGTATTTCCTTATTGAAAGGAAGTGGAAATCAGGATTCTGGATTAAACTAAAAGCCTCAAAACATTAACTGGAGATTTTGTGCAGCACATTTGAGTGCAGTGTGTTTGTGATGCTGTCACAATAACAATTCTTACTCATTTCACATGCAAAGATGTTAGCCATTCACAATAGAGGTAATTTACATCTAGAACTATTTTACGGCAGCAAAAACAACCTGTTTAAATATAAAGGTCAGAAAGTGGATGGATAATGGTCAAAAAAACAACAAAAAAAAAGATTATGTTTTTGGTGACTGACATAAGTGGACCTTAGGGGGTGCGGGGAAGAAAAATGCATGATATGAAATGTGCCTCGTCCTGCAGTGTGAATGGATGATTACTCTGTCTCTTACTTCGTTCAGGTGGGGGAACCTCTTTTCGCTGTCCAGACGTGATGGAGGGGGAACCTCGGCCTCGCTCAAGGGGTCCAGAGAGAGGGCTTCCAGAAACAGGCTCTCTGGGGGCCGGTGTCCCTCACAGGGTCTGGGTTTGCCCACCGCCCCCTTCTCCTCCAGTATGGCCTCCGAGTCGGAGTGGGAGCGCATGTGTGCAGCTGTGCAGGGTGAGCGCGGGGATCTAGGAGCCTTACATGGGCTCTCCTGAGGGGAGAAGACATGCGCTGCTCCTCCTTCTGCTGACTGTAGAATGTCTTTCTGCATCTGGGATGGAGGAGAGGAGATATTTATGGAAGCTTGTTTCCGCCACAAAAAAAAAATAAAAAAGGTAATTATGACTTTTTATCTCACAGTTCTGACTTTTCTCATAATTGCGAGTTTATATCTCGCAATTCTGACTGTATTTCTTGCAATTGCAAGTTTATGGGCCCTATTTTACCGATCTGAGCGCATGGTCTGAAGCGCATGGCGCAGGTGCACTTAGGGCGTCTCTGAATCCACTTTTGCTAGTTTAACGACGGAAAAAACGGTCGGTGTGCACGGCGCATGGTCCAAAAGGGTTGTCCCTAGTCTCTTAATGAGTCATGGGTGTGTTTTGGGCGTAACGTGCAATAAACCAATCAGAGTCTCATCTCCCAATCCCTTTAAAAGCCAGTTGCGCTTCACTATTTACATGGCGGAATTTGCGAGTGGAAAGACTGAACACTTCTCCAGAGACGAATCCTTTTATTTTTAATATTTAAAAATGTTTGTGTGTTGCTGCACATCCCTGTGTGTGTAATAAGCAGAGTGTACGTGCATTGTGCACCCTCATATGGGTGCATATTACTAACGCGCCCTTTAAATAACACAACAAATACTGCGCTATTGACTTTAGACCAGGTTTTTGTTGGTCAATGGCGCAGTCGTTTTCAGTTCCTCAAAACAGCAACACGCCAACAATGCGCCTGAACACACCTGGTTTTCAGACCAGCATGCCCATGGGCGAACAGATGGCGCCAGTGCATTTGCTATTTAAACAACATGGTGCTGGACGTGAAAATGATAACTGCGTCGGGATGAAACTAGCAAAAAACACTACTGTCGTGCCTGGTGTCGCATTGCGCCGGGTGTATGATAGGGCCCTTAAAGTTAATGTTTCAATAAAATCACATTTGCATGTTCATGGTTCTCTGATGTTGGTTAATGGCCACATGACATGCAAGTAAACAGATAAATGATTTAATATTTTTAGTGTTTTAAAATATTTATATATATATATATATATATATATATAGGGTTGCAATTATATAGGGCTTATTATTATTATTAACTCTAATTATACAATTAAGATATAAATATATCACTATTGTACATTACAAGTGTTATGTTCTCTCCACAGAAATGTTGGAAATTGTGTGAATGTGTAAATAAAGTGAGCCTAGCACACACTGCATTCCCAAAATGCATGTTAAACTTACTGCAAAGTTTATGAGAAGAAGCATTTACTGTGAACCAAAGCACTTTGAGATGCTGAAAACACAGTAGTCTGTTGCTCACTGTTGAATGCATGCAGCTTACAGTGTTTTCAGCATCTCAAAGTGCCTTGGTTCACAGTAAATGCTTACAGTAAACTGCTTACTTGCAGTCAGTGCTTGACATTAACAATTGTGTGTGTATTTCAGCTGTGGCGTGTAACACAGTCACTCACACTAGCCACTTTGGCGGGTTGAATTTTATTGTAGTCTTCTCAAAAGGCATCTGTTATAATCGCTTTGCGCATTATAACCAATCACACGCGATTCTGTTGAGCTTATGAATGCAATGTGTAATAATCAGAGGCGTTCAGATTAGTCATCGCTGAAACGCTGGAGTTTTGTTCTCACTCACTGAAATCTGCACTCTCATCATAAACAACAAAGCAGAGATGTACATGCGATGTCCGCAGGAGATTCATTCATCATACAGTGACTGACTGTTTTTGCTCTATTTCAGCAGCGAAAATTGTTTCAAACTAAGATCACTAGGCTACTGTAAGGGCTCATACACAAAATATGTCATAACTGATAGAACACTGATGAGAATATTGCTTGAGAATAAATTATAATTTTTTTCAGACAAGCAACTGTTAGTGTTTTTCTGTCTAGATTAAGGAGCTTTACACACAACCTTATCAGAGCTAAATAGGCCTATTTGATGACCTGCCATGTTATACATTTCATGTAGACTTGATTTGGGTGTGTACAACAACAAAATTGTGGCTAGTGAAAATGCTGAGTGGCTAGTAACTTTGGAAAACCACTAGCCACAGTGGCTGGTGAGCAAAAAAGTTAATGTCAAGCCCTGCTTACAGTAATTCATTAAATCACAGCCTTTGATTTGAAAATTGCACTAAGCTATATCGCGATTTCAGTTTTATTTCGAATAATTTTGACAAACCTCTTGCGTTTTTCTTCACAAACCCATATTTGGGAAACCAAGGCACTGACCTAAATGAAACCTGACCTCTAATAACATTTCTCAAGTCTTCCAATATAGTTTGACGTTATTATGTTGCTCAAATAAATCACATACAAATATTATATTGAAATATTTAGTAATACTTTCCAGCACTGAATGCAGTTACATGTGTCGTCTGCCTCGTTTAAAGGGCTATTTCATGCATTCTGACTTATTCACACTGTTAAAGAGTTGATTCTCATGCTAAACATGGACAAAATTTAAAAAAACGAGTTGGACGTATGACGGAGTATTTCTGTGCCAAATACACTCCTTCAGGATTCGAACAAGTTTCGGAAAGTTTTTTTCAAGTATGGCCCTGTATGACGTCATACAGGGCTGAATTGCTTGTATGGGCACTTCTCCCAGATGAGCGCGCACACACACACATCAACCAGAGCGAGAGCAAGAGCACGCCCATCAACGAGCTTCATTCGTTTACGGTAGCCGTTGGCAGCGCTATCATTTTGTTTTTAGACCACGAAATCAACAATGTCACTAAAGAAGTGTGTTTCTGGTTGTGAGGGAAAGATAACTTTGTTCAGCTTCCCAAATAACCCAGTGTTAAGGAAACAGTGGATGCAGTTTGTTTTTCCGGAGTTCTGCAAGTGTGTGTGTTTGTTCCCGGTCATGAGTGGAAACCGCAGGCGGTGAGTGAAACTGCATCAAATGTCTGTTTTGTTGGCAATCGGTGCATAAGTGCATATAATGTCAACAACACGAACGTATAGTGAATCCAAAGTTCTCCAGGGATAATGCCATGATGTATTGAGTGTGTGTGTGTGTGTGTGCTCGTGACTCTTTAGCTCCGCCCACGCCATGCCTGCATGAGTTCGGCTGTTTTCGGAAAGAATCGGTACAGCGTATCTGTCTTTTATAAATATGATAAAACTAAAGAGGCTTCGGAGATATGAAGGATGCAATACTACTCTATAGGTACTCAAGATTAACATGAGATTGGCAGAAACTGTGTGTGTTATGTACCCTTTAAGGTATTGAAATATATATGTAAAATACGTAAGTATTACGCCCCAGACCTTTTCCATCTTGTGGTGCATGTCCCGTAAGCTGCGGTCCCATTCCTGCCTCTCTTTCTCGAACCGCTCCAGTAGTTCATTCCGCTCACGGGTCCAGCGCTTTTCTCCATGCTGCAGTTTCCAGCGCAGCTCCAGTGCCGTGCTGTGACTGTCGGCCAGTAGACAGCGCTGCTCCTCCCGTTCCTGTTGCGCCGCGTCTGCAGCAACTGCATCTTCATCTGCGCCTGCAGACTCACCTCTGACATCCTGCAGCTGCATGGACAACAGCAGAGACATAGAAGAGCATAAATGCCTGTATAGGGTATGTTCGGAATAGAATACTACTCATACTAGCTTTGCACAGCATGCAAAATTTATGTATGCACAGAATGACGCGCTACCAAAATGTGTGACAAAATGAAACACTGTATCCCACAACGCAATGCACTAGACTATTTCTTGACTCATTGGGCATTTTCTAAATACGCAAAGTCTGGACTTGCATCCTTGGTAGTTCGGACTTGTCAGGTTCGACTCAGGAGAACGAACTCCCGAGGACGGGAGGACGCAAGTCCAGTAATTCTGCAAATGGAACAGCTGCGTTCTAGATGGTGTCACTCAGCTCGCTCTGGTTATCTCTGTATGTATATGTTTAGGCAACAATAAAACGAAATATGTTAAAATACCACTCTGCCTCTTTTTGTTTTCATTTAAAAAAATCTTAAACATATTAATAGCCACACAAATGTGGTTCAGGCAAAGCATACATTGATTATCTTCACTGCATGTATATTTGTAACAAAACGAAATATAAAACACAACCCTGCCTCTTTTGCTTACATTTTAAAAATATTAAACATATTTAATATTCTCGTGTCTACAGTCACATGTGGTTCAGGCAACATGTGCCTTTGTACTGATTATCTTCACTGTAATAAAATTAAACTGACATAAAACACAACCCTGTCTCTTTTTGTTAAATGTCAGTTTAATGATCAATAATAGCCATTATAAAAGTAAAAGGTATAAGAAGCTACACAATAAAAAAATCAAGCAAACAATTCAGTCAAATGTACAAAGTCAGCGCTAGTGGGCTACAAAGGTAAAGTTAAATAGCCTAAATATATTTTTTTGCCCTCAGCCAAAACGATTTGCCAGGGAACAAATTATAGATTCATGATACCAAAGATCACCAGTTAGATCTACACAAGGCGAATTATATCTCATGTTTAACCTCTACAGAGACATCAGAGCCAGCGGCCGACGTCAGAAGGACTAGCCGAGGAAAGGCTGCTCTCGGCGGGGTTAATGAGCGCTGAGCACCCGGTGATCGCCTGGATCTCACAATTTTCAAATAAGCGCTATCTTTATCAGTAAGCCACAGAATTGCGCTTTAAACAACTATATTCTCGCCTGAAAAACTCTTAAAACTACATTTTGTGACACAACAACAGTAGTATTTTAAAATGACACGGGTTTTCTCCACCACTATTGACACTTGCTGGTTGATGTGAGATGCATTCTGGGATTCCTGGCTGTCTCAAGTCCGCACAAGTCACCTCTCGATGCATCCTCGATAAAAGGGGCGGATTAAGAACACATCCGGGGATTTGAACTGTGCTTTGGCTAGATGTGAACTTTGAATTAGAACAGGACTTGGGCAGCGACTGATGACGTTTCACAAGTCCACAAGAACACAAGTACAGACAAGAATGCATATTGAGAAACAGCCATTATTTATTCAGATTGCCACCAGTTGATGCAAACAATGGACTAAAAATGCTAAATAACCAGATTTATTTCCAATATAATAATATGATACCACTTGCTGAATTAAACATGCAACATATTGACAGCATATGACAACAATCTAACAAAAAGTATACAGTACATAGTGCATACTGTACGGTGGTGCATGTAGTGCAGTAAATTCCAAATACACCTCCCTCACGTCTAGCCAGATGTTCCTCAATCTATGCGCTGTCTGAACGAGCAGGGCTTCTCTGACATCTGCTTCCTTTTAATAGGCCATGAGTGTGTTTGATGGCTGAAGTGCACCACTGTATAAATATAGCTGGCTATTTAAAGATGCTCCCTAACTCACCGACACCAAAACAGCCGAAAGCAATGCACGGCACTGCAGATGCTTAACGTCTAAGCATCGCTTCTTAACTAGATTTATGTCTTATGTTTTATGACAAGACCAAATTTTACTAAGTCATCTTGGACTTTGATCAAATTGATTAATGGCTGTAAAATGCTATATACACTACCGTTCAAAAGTTTGGTAAAAAAAAATTATGTTTCTGAAAGAAGTCTCTTCTGCTCACCAAGGCTGCATTTATTTGATTAAAAATACAGTAAAACAGCAATATTGTAAAATATTAAAATTTAAAAGAATTGTTTTCTATTTGAATCTATTTTATTAAAATATATATTAAAATGTATTACAATGTAATTTATTCCTGTGATCAAAGCTGAATTTTCAGCATCATTACTCCAGTCTTCACATTGTCACATGATCCTTCAGAAATCATTCTAATATGCTGATTTGCTGCTCAAGAAACATTTATGATTATTATTATCAATAAATGTCACTTTTGATCAATTGAACTTTTTTTAAAATAAAAGTATTAATAATGTATAGTATTAAATATTAAGTAAAGTATTAAGTATTAATTTCTTCTTTTTGAAAGAAGTCTCTTATGCATTATGCATTTATTTGAAATATAAATCTTTTGTAACAATATACACTACCATTCAAAAGTTGGGGTCAGTCATTTTCTTTCTTTTTTGAAAGAAATTAATACTTTTATTCAGCTTGGATGTGTTAAATTGATAAAAAGTGATTGATAAAGATTTATATTGTTATAAAATATTTATATTTTGAATAAATGCTGTTCTTTTTAACTTTTTATTCATCAATGAATCCTGAAAAAAAGTATCAAAGGTTCCAAAAAATATTATCATATTTAAATATCAACACAACTGTTTCCAGCATTGATAATAACTGAGTATCAAATCATCATATCAGAATGATTTCTGAAGGGTCATGTGACACTGTAGACTGGAGTAATGATGCTGAAAATTCAGCTTTGATCACAGAAATAAATTATATTTTAAAATATAATAAAATAGAAAACCATTATTTTAAATTGTAATAATATTTCACAATATTACAGTTTTTTTCTGTATTTTTGATCAAATAAATGTAGGCTTGATGAGCATGAGACTTCTTTCAAAAGCACTAAAAAATATTAATGTTTCCAAAGTTTTGACCGGTACAGTATGCAGAATTGATAAAAAAAAAAAAAAAATCTGTTCTAATAAAAATGAACAATTTCCCATAACATCTGTGTGCATTTATTTGCTTAGCATTCTAATATCAGACTGGTGAGTGCGTGACTGACTCTTATGTTACTGTAGTTAAACTCTTAAGAGGTTTGATGTCAGTTAGGATGCCCTGAGCATGCAGGTGTGCTTTACGGTCATTCACAGGTGATTCTGCTGTGATGTATGCTTTGTTTCTGCACCTTGATGACATGACTCCTCATTTCAGCCCGCTGTATCTCCCACGCCGCTCTCTCATTGGCTAGTGTCTGCTGCAGCTGCCAGCGCCGCTGCGCCTCGTCACGTAGCTCCGCCCTGAACTCCTCCAGTAGAGAGCGCAGGGCGTGTAGCACACGGAGACTGTCGCCTGCCTGTAGATAGAGACAGATAAGCACAGAGGACTGTAATGTTGCTGTTTGAGCATGAAAAAGCTTCTTCTCTATATCAGTGTCAGTGTTTCTGAACTCCCTGAAACGCCTCCAGTCTTGAGTTTTCTTCCGGGACGTCACAATATTCCTCATTTAAATAATTCATATGCTAAATAAAGGAGCGGGGCCTGGTTGAGTGAGTTAGTAGTGTGTTGAAACTGGCGGTTATGGTAAGGGGCGGGGCATTTCCCAAACACACTCGAAGCGCTTGACCAATCACAACACACTGCTCCAGCCGACCAATCAGAGCACATTGTGCTTTACAGGAGGAGGGGCTTCATAGAGACAGGAACTAAACAGAGCAGTACTGACAGACTGGGAAGAGAGGAGCTGCAACAATGTCAAAATAATGTGTTTTTGAACATTCAAGCAAGAAAACCTATTCTAGTAGAGTCCAAAAACAACATCAAGACATAATATAGCCTCTTTAAATTGCGTTCTAGGGAAAATAAGTAATTTTTTCTTTTCAGCATGTGAAAGGCAGTAAAATGCATTTCCAATAAAGAACTCGGTAGTTGTGCATTTGTATTATTAATTAAGTAGATGTGGGAGAAAATGACAATAACAGAGTCTCTCTTAGTCAGCACCTCTCCTCAGCGGCTGTAATTAAAGGAACAGTTCTGTCATTATTTATTTACCCTCATGTTAGTTCAAAGGCATCTTATTTAAACAGAGATACATTAATATCAAATCTCTCTTAAGTATGAAGTGTGCAGTTTCTGTGGCACAAAACAAATGCAAAACAAAGCTAAGTTTCAAATTCACTATTGATTGAAATAATGTTATATTCAGCTCCATCCAAACACACTGGATTTCAATTTAGTCAAGCCAGTGGTGCAGAAATAACACACTTTATTGGTAATGTCATATGAGTGACAGTTCGATAAACCGATATCTTACTAAGGAACATATCTTTACTCAGTAGTTTATATGTAAGCTTGGTCAGCACAGCAAAAAACCACAGCATCAATGGAGCCGAGTGCATTTGTGTTAAGAGTGTGTGTTCAGCAGAAATGGAAATTCACTTAAAACCATGTGCACGCTGAGAAATACATACGCAAAATGATCCAAAGGGAATAAAAAAGCCACATGTCTAAACAAGACGATGTGACTGCTTTTAATGATTTGTAAAACTAAAGAGGTTTACAAACTCCTGCACTTAGAGAGGTTAAATAATAGACTAGAGCTGAGAGAGCGTTTACTGCTTTATACAGAGCCAACAAACAGCTACTGAAACATTAACATCGCTTATATATTTACTCCAGAAAACAAAGAAGAGAGGTTTTAAGGTCACTACACACATTTCCTATTTTTATATAGGTTGTTCAATGAACAAAAAGGAAGAATATGTCAAAACACTGAAGATTATTATAGCATTTCTCATGTTATTACATTTTTAAAGGGATAGTTCACGCAAAAATGTTATCATTTATTCACCCTCATGTTGTTCTTGTATCTTCTTTTGTGTTTAGCAGAAGAAAGAAATTCATAAAGGTTTAGAACAACATGTGGGTGAGTAAATTATGACAGAATTTTCATTTTTGGGTGAACTATCTCTTTAAGATGAATCACTTTATTTTTTCACATATGTACACGTATGTATTTGACCTGTTTCTGGTGCTGGAATCTCTCTGGAGAGAGCAGGAGAGGGCCGGGCTCTGTGAGGTCACTTCCTGTGAATTGGGTAGATGCTTTGTCTTCCCTTCCCATCTCTCCATCACCCTGGTCGATCATAATGCCCAGTTCTGGAATGTTCTCCAATCGTTCGTACTGAAGAAACAAGAAAGAGAGAAACCACAGAAAATGTTTACATTTAAAGTTTAATCAAAACTAAATAAAACTAAATAAAAATACAATAAAACTAAATAAAATCAAATATTTTTATACAAAAAATAAATAAACTTTGATTTTATTTTATTTTTTTATATTTTATTTGATATTTAATTTTTTATATTTTATTTTATGTTATTTTTTATTTTATTTTATATTTTATTTATATTTTATATATATATATATTATTTTTTATATTTTTTAATTTAATTTAATTTAATTTTAGGATAAATCCTGACCTGACGGATGACATTTCTTGACAGTTTTTATGAGATTTGCCAACTGAGTCTCTTTTTTATTTTATATTTTATTTTATTTTATATTTTATTTATAATTTATTTATATATATTTTTTAATTAAATTAAATTAAATTAAATTAAATTTTAGGGTAAATCCTGACCTGACAGGATGACCAGGAGATTCGCCCACTGAGTCTAGAAAAATAGTCTATAAAATATCAATGTAACATTAAATGTATGAAGGTGATTTTTTTAATGTTTACATTTAGTCATTTACCACATGCTTTATTCAAAGTGACAATTTTTTTCTTTTGTTAAACCTGTGATTACTACTGGATTATGCATTAATCATTATGTATAGTATAGATGTACTCATGTACTTTAGTACTTTAATATGTACATATTTTGTACATTTATGTAAAAATGTACATGTACATATAATTTACATAAAATGTAAATTTTTATGCATTCGTCAGATGCTTTTATCTAAAGTGACTTACACTGCATTCAATGTATACATATTACTAGTTCATGCATTGCCCAAACAAGTTAAACATAAAATTAAACAACTGTTCGATGAATTCTTTTTAAGGCAGAATTGATAAAAAATTCAATTTTATTACAAATGAACTATTTCACACAATATCTGATGATGATATGTTAATATGCTGTAAAAAAAAAAAAAAAAAAAAAAATTCAGTCTATTATTTCGGCACTGGAAATGTTTCTGAGCTTCAACATTTGTTTACAGCAGAACGCAGCAGCTGTTGTAGATATGACAGATGGACTGTGAAATGAAAAATCATACAACATGTGCTCACACTAATTCACACTGTTCCAATACTGAACTATTATAGTTTGTCAGACGACCTACTGCCACAAAAGAAACAAACGCATTTAAAAAAAGAAGCAGCACATGTCTACAGGCACTCATCAGAAATGCAATCTTCACATCACGCATCTTTTGCATATCAGATGGTTAATTATATCTGAGCAGTTATTCTGGATCAACCCCTCACCTCAGCATGTGCACCCTCATCCACACCGTCCGTCCTGCGGCCGAGCCTCCAGTGCATAAGGATCCAGCGCAGCTTCATGTAGACAATCACCATATTGTGGCGGAACAACCTCACTTCCTGTTGCAGCAGGACTCTTTCCTGCGGCCATGTTGGCTCATGAGACTGAAGTCCCTGCAGCTCGAGTCCTCGCCGTGCCTCTGCACGCCTCCTCTCCTCCTCCTCCGCAAGAAAAAAACATTCAGAATAGACATGAGTGATGATAAATATGATTATTAATTTGACATAAGATAGATGCATGCTTGCATAGACAGTAATGAGATAGTGAAACATCATGTGAGTGTTTTAAGGCAAGTAGAAAAGTGAATCCTCCTAGAAAAGCCAGCTAAATCTACTTTATTTTGCAGTTTTGAAGTATGGTATCTGAAACTAGTTTAACCACCTCAACCCTATAAAGCCTACTGTATCATATTTGATACACACATTTCTAAGGCCTCTAAATGATCATCATGATCAAATCATTGTGAAACCCTGTTACTACATGCCGATCGCCAATTTCTGATTGATAGTTTAGACTTTTATAGCAAGTAAAAGGCCTTTTAGTATAATTGTAAAAACGTCCACCTTCAGCTCGTGGTTCACGTGTCTTTTGCTGTGAAATCTTTACTGATTTTTATGAAGTAATCATAGGAATAACTTTTATATTGTTAGTAATATTTCAAGATGAACACTTACTGGACTGAAGCAACTTAGGATTACTTGATTATTCATACTCAGTGTGTTCAAATGTGAGTATCAAATATGATCATCAGGCTTCTGAGGAAGGTTTATTTGTTCATCTCAATTGTATTGCATTGCATTATGCATTTTAAAACTACAGAGCTTTGATCATAAAACTAAGCATTTAAAAATCATCTTAATAAGACATATTATTGGCAGATAGAGTGACGAATAATATTTATATGCATTTTATGTCAGTTGTCTGATATACATGTCTCATTGATTTACATTACAAGCATCATAACTGCATCTTACTTTTTCATATAAATATCAGAAATTGCATTAAATTGCACATTTTTGTTCAGTTTAGGCCTATAATTATACGCTCCATTCTCACTATATCATACAATATGAGCCATAAAAGCCTCATGCATTAAATATGAAAATCAACAAAAAACACATATGCAAACTTATTTTTAGATTTTTAAAAAAAAAAAATTGCCTAAACTTTCAAAAAAATTTATTTTTATCACTATTATTTCATTTGTCAGGCTTTACAGGGTTAAGCTGGTATCACCTAGAAGTTGTACAGACTAGTCAATTAGTTATACTTCTAGTTGATGCTTTTGGTATATTGTCTATCTCTCCATAACAAACTACTGCTTTCAAATCTGTTTTATATGTGAGGAGCCTTTAAATTGGCATTTTTGCCTTTATTATAATAGGACAGTTAGTTGACAGGAGAGAGAGGGGGACGGGTTTGGGAAAGGTGTCACTATACACTCACCTAAAGGATTATTAGGAACACCTGTTCAATTTCTCATTAATGCAATTATCTAATCAACCAATCACATGGCAGTTGCTTCAATGCATTTAGGGGTGTGGTCCTGGTCAAGACAATCTCCTGAACTCCAAACTGAATGTCAGAATGGGAAAGAAAGGTGATTTAAGCAATTTTGAGCGTGGCATGGTTGTTGGTGCCAGATGGGCCGGTCTGAGTATTTCACAATCTGCTCAGTTACTGGGATTTTCACGCACAACCATTTCTAGAGTTTACAAAGAATGGTGTGAAAAGGGAAAAACATCCAGTATGCGGCAGTCCTGTGGGTGAAAATGCCTTGTTGATGCTAGAGGTCAGAGGAGAATGGGCCGACTGATTCAAGCTGATAGAAGAGCAACTTTGACTGAAATAACCACTCGTTACAACCGAGGTATGCAGCAAAGCATTTGTGAAGCCACAACACGCACAACCTTGAGGCGGATGGGCTACAACAGCAGAAGACCCCACCGGGTACCACTCATCTCCACTACAAATAGGAAAAAGAGGCTACAATTTGCACGAGCTCACCAAAATTGGACAGTTGAAGACTGGAAAAATGTTGCCTGGTCTGATGAGTCTCGATTTCTGTTGAGACATTCAGATGGTAGAGTCAGAATTTGGCGTAAACAGAATGAGAACATGGATCCATCATGCCTTGTTACCACTGTGCAGGCTGGTGGTGGTGGTGTAATGGTGTGGGGGATGTTTTCTTGGCACACTTTAGGCCCCTTAGTGGCAATTGGGCATCGTTTAAATGCCACGGCCTACCTGAGCATTGTTTCTGACCATTTCCATCCCTTTATGACCACCATGTACCCATCCTCTGATGGCTACTTCCAGCAGAATAATGCACCATGTCACAAAGCTCGAATCATTTCAAATTGGTTTCTTGAACATGACAATGAGTTCACTGTACTAAAATGGCCCCCACAGTCACCAGATCTCAACCCAATAGAGCATCTTTGGGATGTGGTGGAACGGGAGCTTCGTGCCCTGGATGTGCATCCCACAAATCTCCATCAACTGCAAGATGCTATCCTATCAATATGGGCTAACATTTCTAAAGAATGCTTTCAGCACCTTGTTGAATCAATGCCACGTAGAATTAAGGCAGTTCTGAAGGCGAAAGGGGGTCAAACACAGTATTAGTATGGTGTTCCTAATAATCCTTTAGGTGAGTGTATATTGTGAGCTGCACACGAGGCTATTGACACCGACTGATCCTCCTTCTCAAAGTGAAGTACACGTACCTGAGTGATGGATGAGGTGAAGCTGTCTCTCTCCTCCGGTCCAGCTCTCATCCTCCTGTCGTGGTCCAGGCGTAGCTGTATCTCTCTGGTAGGCATTCCCGTCTCAGGCAGAGTTGGCTCACGAAACTGGATCCCAGCAGAACACACAACACCAGTCTCAAAATCCCAGCACTTTCAAGAGAGACACCATCAATTTCATGCAGACATAAACACATCAGTGACATGCATCAAGGCAGAGGTGAGGCGATTGTTTTAGTATCTTCTCTGTCTAGATTCTATCAAATGTTACTGTTTCATGGCTGGTTAGGGAGAAGAATATAAAATCAGCTTATGTTTATAGTATTGATGAATAGGACACTATTCTTTTTGCAACTGTTTCCTAATAAACTCAGATCTCTGGTGTCAAATGCAAGAGAATTAATGCAGAGGCTCATAATTAATTAAAATTTTTACAGTGAAGAAATACTAAATCTGTGCGTGGTGTGCTGCTGTTTGTAAGTTCTAACAAAGGGGTCATGACATATAAGAGGTTTTTGTACTATTAAATCTGCAAGTTTCATAGTTTAAAAACGTTCTCCTCGTTATAAAAAAAAACATTTATTTAATCAAGCTCCAAAAACGGCTCATTTTGATTTTGAGGGATCTGTGACGTCACACGGGCGAATACATTTGCATATGCCCGCCTCCAGAGCAAGACATCGACCAATAGTTATACATCATCACAGCATAGGCCCCGCCCACTGGCGTTCAGTCGCTTAACGGCTGACATTTGCCTGCACTGGATGTGAGCGTTGCGTCAAAAGCAAATAGAAGCCATTATAATGACTGATGCTGTCTACACTGGATACATTATACAGATGTGTGTTCACTTTACTCCACGCACTCGAGTCTGCCGACAACAGGACAAATGGAGGAGTGAAGGATCATTCACTTTGACGTGTCCAGTTTAAACAGCTGGTTTGCGTCTCTGTACAGACTTCAGAAGGATCCCAGCATCAGGAACAAGTGCATGGTTTATTTTATCGGAGTGTCTATTTACACTAAATGCAAATAGCTTGTCTTGTAAGCAGAGGCTATTTACACTAACTCCACCCACTGATGTCTGGTTGGGACAACACAATTACAGAAGACGATGGATAGTCAACAGTACTAATAGTGTAGCGGTAAGGTGTGTTGCATGAAGTTTTGATGCAAATCGACCCGAGTTCGATTCCGCCTTTTGCCGAACACGCTCTACTTCCTTTTCCCATCACATATCAGATCGGAAAGGTATTTATTTTCAATAAAAATGAAGAAAATATTCGAAAAGTAGAAATAATGTGTCTGATGTGTGTTTAATAAATAAGTGTTTATTGGTTAGGGTTAGGGGTACAGTAGGTGTAGGGAGGGCTTTATTGTCCCATCCATGTAATAATTTTAATAAATATAATAATTTACACTATGTTATTATTGCTCCATTTAATGTATAACAACACTGAGGTGCAAATAAGTATAAATAGCATCTAACTACTATTTACACTTATTGCAAAGAAAATACTGCTATTTTTACATAGTGTAAATAGAATCTATCGCTGTTTGCACTTAGTGCCTTAGTGCCTTATTCTAATGGCGTCCCGGATCGTGTCGGAGGATTTTATGTTTGTTCGGAGCATTTTGTTTTGTAAACAAGGCACAATTTAATGGAGAATTCGCAAAGAATCTTTTGTTGAAAGATTTGTTGAAAGCAGTCAGCTGTATTGAATCTGACAGCAGCTGCATCACAAACCATGGGTAAGCAATTTCATAATGCTTTGTCTGTAAATGACGGTTTTGAATGGATAAAGTTTTCAAAACACTTACTTGCGTGCAATAGCAAGATACTGTATCCTATGCAAAGACACTTGCCAATCAATGGACGTTTACTGACGAGCCTTAAAGGAGCCGCCACTTAAAAATGGATCATTTCAGACTGAGGTTGAAAATAATTGTATATATTTGATATATATTTGATAAAAATCAATATATATTACATTTTTTGTGCATTAAAATGTATTAACATTATAAGTGAACCTCAAGGAACATTAAAAAAAAAAAAAAATCCATGTCATGACCCCTTTAATCGTAAGAGTGAAGATTCATATGCATAAATATAATGTAAAATAAGCATATGCTGCCTTGAGTAATGAGTGAGTGCATAGGAAAGGCAACACCAGCTCATAATTACTAGTGAGAAACGCCTTTGTTTTTGAGCCCTGAATTTCGAGGGTGAGTCAGTTAAAATATCATGGCAGAGGCTAACTTGTATGGGACATACTCAACTGATTTTAGAGGGAAAGTGTTAAACTACTCTTACTGGTAGCTGAAAGCACAATCACGTTGCATATCTAATACACATCCTTTGTTCTTTTAGTTTGTTACAATAGTGCTAAAAACATTTTTCTGTCTTTGTGAGTAGATGGAAAAAGTGAGAAAATATATAAAATTACCTGCGTCCATTAGTTCCAGTCAAAATGACTAAAAAACTAAGACTTCTGAACTTAAAACTGTGGGGAACTGCTCAGGAGGACCATGTAAAAGTGAAATGTTGCGTATCGCAAGCTGCTAAATGCACTTTCTTTCAGCTGTTTTGGTTAGCCTGTACAGTTCACACTGAAACTGAAGCTTAGACAACCATATAGACGTACAACAAATTAAATGCAAATGCATATTAACTGATGGCATGATTAACACACATCCAGCCGTTGTTCTCATGTTACAAACAGACGCAAATATAACGTAAACATCAACGCTCCTGCATGCGTGAGAGGATGGTGAGTGTTGTAATTCATGACAAACCAGTGTGATTTTAAACGAACAGCTGTGGTTGCGAGTGGAGTGAGACGAAACCAAAAGAATCACTGTGAAACAATGGTGTGAATTAAATGATTCAAGTGAACGAACTGCTCTCGGCTATGTCTAGTGTTTCATTTAGTTGCATCAGATGAATCACTGCTGTTGATTTTTGAGTCTAAAAACCTTGTATAAAATAATTGGAAGTGATATTTTATGACTACTGGCTCTCTTCCATTCAGTTTTATTACATTAAGGATGTATTACATTTTATTAAATTAAATAAAGATATACAAGCTAGGGAGAATTGCTCTTCATTCTTTCCCTTTGAAAACAGGCTCTGTTTCAAAACCTAGTGAGCTCCCTTGCTGTCTTCATAGGCAGCATCATAAATATTCTCATAAGGGATTTGGAACACTCTACATGGGCATCAAGTAAACAACAAAATATTCAAATAAGCATAAATATACCAAATACAAATACTGGCATATAGTCAATTTTACATTTATGTTGTTATGTTATGTTTGTTGTGTTGTGTTGTGTTGTGTTGTGTGTGCTGTTGTGTTGTGTTAAAATGTTTTAATCAATTTTTGGAAATAAAAAAATTTAATGCATATTATATTATATTATATTATATTATATTATATTATATTATATTATATTATATTATATTATATTATATTATATTATAATAAAATATTTTAATCAATTTTTGGAAATAAAATAATGTAATGCATAATCTAATTATATTATATATTTAATGCATTGTGGGATTGCATTTGCATTATATATATTATTTATGTTATTATAAAATATTTTAATACATTTTTGGAAATAAAATAATTTAATGCATAATCTAATTATATATTAAATTAATTTATTATATTATATTATATTATATTATATTATATTATATTATACTATAACTAAGAAAGCTATCTTAGAGCCGGCATTATTTTTATAGTTTACTTTAGGCATTGTCTATTGTTTAGAGCAGACTGTGTGTCTATATTATGCCTATGCTGCCTACAAAACACACACTAGGTTTTGAAACAGATCTAGAGACAGATCTAGTAGTTCTGGTGGGAGATTTGTTCACACACTGTTACGTTTGTGCTCAAACACCAGTACAGTCATGTCCATTTCAAAGCTAATAAAACTTTTGAAATCTGGAGCCATATTCATAAGTACTTCAGGTCGCCACAAAAACCCTCGTGGCTCAGATTTTTAAGCTCTGGTATCTCTGAGCACATTGAGGTCAGGATGGAAAGCTTCATCATAAAACCAGTGTGTGAACATTTCCTCTGTTTTGATCTGTACTACACATTTTTACAAGGAAAGGCACTCCTGCACTCTATTTCTCCATACATCATCAAAACATTGACTGTTTTATTGTTAAAAAGGGGATTAAAGCCTTGGTTATCTCTGGATAGCTTTGACAGCAGTGGCTTTTCATGTGATATGGTTATATTTTAAATAGGAAAACCTACGAAACTTGGCAAAGGTTTTGGCACTTGCTATGTGAACACACACACACACACACACACACACAAAACCATGGACATGATTCAAAAAGGTATAAAAATAGTCATACTTAAACTCCTTGAGGTCAAAAATTAGTGCATTGGAAATTAATGGGAAACGAATTTCCTCTAGTGGAAATGTTTGGTACTGCGCCCAAACAAAATCAGATTGAAAGCTCATTTTTTAAGATATCAACCTCAACTTGTTTAGATTCATGGCTTTGACTTTCTCACAGTTTTAGAGTAAAGTATGTTTTGGAAAATAAATATTTCATATAAAAATTTTAAAATTATTTTTGTATATTTTTCATAATAATGAACTTAAACTTCTATAACTTTTTAAGTTTACTTAAAAAAAAAAAAAAAAGATTGACAGTTTAAGTTGGAAATTACATTTTTAGGTCTATGCTCATAAGGTGATTAAATGGATTATAACTTCCGCATAAATATATGCTAATTTAGTACCAGAAAATCCCATAAAAATACAAAATATTAAATAAAAAACTTTATTTAATACCGCATGCAAGGAACAATACTTATTAGCAATTAAATTGATATAAATGTGTGTGTGTGTGTGTATACAATTTTAATAATATTGACATCAACATTTATTTTCTGTTAAATAAATATGAATTAAATGCCAATTAAATTAATAACAATTAAATAAATTTTGGTTTAATAAAATAATATTATTCTCAATTTGTCTGCCTATTATTATTATGATTATTTTTGCATTGTGTCACACACTACATTACATGTTGCATTGCATATGTTAAATTTGTGCATGCAGAAGACATGCCAATCATATAAAATAATATAAATCTTAAGAAACTTTCATAATATTCAATTTGCACAATGTTTAAGGCATATTATGACATGCAGTGAAAAATAATGCATGTTGGAAAGTCAGTCGCTGCAAAATATCTCACCAAATTATTGCTCCAGCTACTTCTGTATTTTCTTCCAAAGATATCCAAGGCTTTTCAGAAACTAAGCTGTATCTGTAATACATCTATATACCCTGTTCAGCATCTTACTAATGCAGCACATTACGCTGTCAGGTGTTTCAAGTCCACAGAGGCACTGCAAGGACACTTGGAAACGTAACTGGTCTTAATGATGAACGAGGCACTGACCTCGGGTCTGAAACTGTGTGGCCTGGCGTATCTACTGAGTCCAGGGGCTCCCCTGGCTGTGGCGGACCCCTTAGCGGCGCCCTCCGTGCCACTCTGCCGGTCTAGGCACCACTCCTGCTCCTCCCTTCGCCCGTACTGTGAGTGAGGGAGGGAGGGAAGGGGTTGGGGAGGTGGAGGAGAGGAGACAGAGGGAGGTGCATGGGGATCGGTGAACGACAAACAGAATCGACACACACGAGACGAGAAAGAGTGGGGGGAAAAACTGAATGTGGGTTTAAGCAAAACTTAAAAAGTGTGAAATGCAAGAAAGGGTGACACACATTGTACTTCCAAAAATGATTATGAATTAAATAATAATGATCAAATGGAGAAAAAAAAAAGAGAGCCAGCAGGCTACAAGACAAAGAAAAGCGCAAAAAGAAAGACCAACTTAAAGATGATGGCGTAGGAGAGAGATGAGAAGAGGACGAGAATGAGGAGGAACAGAATCATGGGCTGAAACATCTGGGAACGGAATGAGGGACAAAGAGAGAAGAGGGGAAGGGCCAAGGGGAAAAAAAGAATGCAAAACACTGGTTATGAAGCGCATGCGATGGGGATACATGAGTCTTACAACCAATAACCCAAAATGTGCAGTGACAGCAGGGGCTAAACGCTAATGGTGTCGAGCCAAATCCAAACTCCGGTCAAAACCCAAATCCTCAAAGACCTTTTGGGGTGTTTTACTAATACAACTTTAAAATATAGCTTAATTAATATTAATATCAAGCTAATAATTAGAACAATAATTATAATTAAAATAAAAAATATATTAATTATTTAACTATATAATATATTATTTTAATTACAATTTATTTTATTTATTAACTATTAAATTAATATATATATATGTATATATGTATGTATATATATATATATATATATACACACACACACATTATATAGTTAAAATAATTAAATTAATACATTTCTAAATAATGATATTATTTTAATTATTAACTTTATTAATATTAACAATAAAAACACTATATAGTCACATTAAAATAATTATAATTATTTTAAAATATGTAATAACTTTTATTTTCATTATATTATTTTCAATAATTACAATAACTACAAAAATTTAAATAATTCAAACAAATTAATTAAAAAAAAAAATGAAAATTATAAATGATTTATTAACTATTAAATTAATATTATATATATATATATCCATATTAATATATTAATTATTAAGCAAATAATTAAAGTAATACATTTCAAAATAATAATATTATTTTAATTATTAGCTTTATTAATATTAAGATGATAGTTAAAACAATAAAAACACTATATAGTCACATTAAAATAATTATAATTACTTTTTAACTATATAACTTTTATTTTCCTTATATTATTATCAATAACTGACTACATTAAAATAATTAATTAAAACAACATTACAATGATTAATTATTTATTAACTATTACATTTTTTATATAATATACACTGTTTTGGTACTGGGTCACTGGTTCAATGTAAAGTCCCCATCCTGAAAGAAAAGCCATTTGATAACCATATAGCTACATACAACATAGGTTTTAGTTAGCTTATACTAACTGGCTTATACTAACAAAACTGCCATTGGTGTATTGTTTGATTATAACTGTAAGTTTCTGATCAGCACTAACAGAATAATGCTAAAGGATTTTGGATGAGGCATAACAAACAGCTTCAAGGTGGGTAGGATTTTGCCAAGGGCTTGAATTTGGCATGACGGCAGCATGCTGCTCACAGCGAAGCTCGGCCATGCGATGGAAGCAGTGTACCAGTGAGCTGAAGCTCTTAAATACACATCCTATAGGAGCGTTCTCAGGTCTGTTATCATTAACTGGTGCGGGACATCAAACCGTTCATAGATGTGAGATGATCAGGTCGTGACTTCATGCTTGATGAAGAGTGTATCTGTGATTGGATTGGAGTGACGTGACCCAAAGCAAAGAACCAATGGGTTCCATCAATGAACATGAGGCAAATAAGTGAATTAACCAATCGGAGTGGAGCAATAGGAAAATGTTGGAATTCTGGACAGAATCATGTTCAGATGCTGAAATATTCCAAAAGTTCCAAACGCTCAGGATACGCTAAACTACAAAAATATTGTCAAACCGTAGTTTTAAAGAAAAGGTTATTTGTTGGAAAATTGACTCATGTTATCATAAAGCAGTTTCAAAGCACAAAGCAGGAAGAAAGCTACAAGCAGTCCTATGGAAGGCAGCTTTCTGAGACTATTAAGCATATATGACACTTAAACATGTGAAACTCATTCACTGAGACAAAAGACACCGGCAGATCAGCTGCATTATTCCTGAGAATGAGCAAGTCACATAAATATACAGAGACACAGACATTCAGTGTATTCAGAGTGTGTTTACAGGTCCTACGGAGCCTCTGGAGGTTATTCGGAAAACAAAAAACGCAGTGTAAGCACTTCTTATATGTCATATCTTATATTTATGGATGCATGCTCCACATATGTTGCACAGCATTAACTGTGCAAATAAAAAAAAAAAACTACTAGATTTGCTCAAGGCCAGAACCCATGTGATGGAAAAACATGTTTTACTGCCATTTTAACTGATGTTAGTATACATCATGCCACATAAACAGGGTCCAAAACTGACAAGTGCCAAAAAATAAAATAAAAATAAGATTAATTTAGCTAATTACGATATCCTTATTAAGAAGTGCAACATACATATGAAAACATGAGGATTTAAATTATAATGCATGTCCACATTTTTGTCAGAAGGCCAGAAACAGACTTTAAGCAAGTATGCGATTGCTGCTGCGATCATTTGGCTAGCCGGCATTCTTGCATTCGGTTATTAGCTTCTGTCAATGCAAGATCAACTTCATGCATCGATGCACTGGAAAATGCAAGTACGTGCCCTTGCCATGCTTGTGTTTATATAGTATATTATGCTGCAAATCACACAATGCTATTTGTGACAAATAAATATGCATGAAAAAATTGGAATAATTTAATTGTAAAATACAAAAAAATACATCTGTAAGGGATATTTATGGCAGGCAAATATTTCTCAGTTCACCCGCTATTGGCACAACACATTTTGGACCCTGCAAATCAATGACAGCCAACATAGTCCTGTGAAGCGAAGCCATGCAGGAAATACCCCCAAACACCCCCCTGCAGGGCGCAAGACAAGGGGATTGTGGGTATGAGGAGAGGGCAGGTACAGATGCAGGTGTTCATGAGCAGCATCGAGGGCGGTTACTGCTAGGAAAGGACAGGTAAGGGCATCTTGGCTGAGCCGGGTGGCACTCTGGCATGTGTGGGTAAAGGAAATGTGCATTGCATTGTGGGATATACTATTCCTATGTCAGGGCTTGACATTAACTTTTTTGCTCATCAGTCACTGTGGCTATTGGTTTTCCAAAGTTACTAGCCACTCAGCATTTTCACTGGTCACAATTTTGACATCGATACATGGGGAAAAACTGCCATATAGATACTTATAATATTATCTGATAATTTGGCAGCAGGTTTATTAGGCTGCTGTCACTTTAAGACCTGACACACGGATCCATTATACTGTTACACATGCGTTTTCTTTCTCAACTGTTTACGTTCACTTAAAACAGAACTGACTGTGTTTACATGAATACTCGCAAAGACCGGCATTTTGACATTATTTTGTGTGTATTTGACTGTTTAAGTGCAATATGCAGTGAAAGAGGCGGCTTTATGTGCACACACTTTGGGTGTTTGAGCACAAAATCTGTGGGAATGAGTAAAATTATGCGCAATCTCACGCTGAAAATCAGCTTGTAACACCAACAATATTCATCCGGAGCAAATGAAGCAAGTGAGTGAGTGGAGGCGGGTTTGTGTGTCACTCGCTGTCGGAGAGATGAGAGAGAGAGAGAAAGAGACGCTGGTATCGTGTGTCTATTCTGCGGAAAATGAGTATTGGAAGCGTTTCAGATATTTCAGTATCGATATGTATTGAAAAATCTAAATTTTTTGACAACACTACATTGCTCTTAGTTTATTATTTCAGATGCCTTTTTAAAAGACTACAATTGAAAACTGTATGTATTATATTTAAAATTCAACCCGCCAAAGTGGCTATTAGGAGTGACTGCGTTACACGCCACTGCTGAAATACACACGCATTTGGCGGGTTGGCGGGTGTTAATGTCAAGCCCTGCACGTAGTGTTCCCCAACGTATTGTGCACATTTTGGCAAATACAGCAGGTCATCTGGGTAGTCCATGCATGCAGAAAATGAATTTACATAAACATAGCACTAGTAATATAGTGTAAAAGCTGGTGAACGAGTGTTGGTCTAAGGCGTCTGGCAGACCTGTTCAACTGCCTAACTTTAAGATGAAGGTTATATTGGGGTTATTAATCTCAAAGTGAATTTAAAAAAGCACCCGTCACAAACATCTCACCAACTCTGTCTTTTTTTGTGTCTCCTGCTGTTTTACCCTCTCATTAATCTCAGAGCAGGTCTATCAGAACATAACTCCCATTAATCTTTCACATACATCTTTTTCACACATAACTTATAACAAATGATCACTGATATCAAGCAAGGCAACTGGATAACCAGCTTTGCTAGTCAAATACTCTGCCTACAGCTCCACATATCAAGCAAGTCTCTCCATTTCCCCTTTTATCTCTGAATTGGGTGTTTTTGTCTCTGGTTTGATGAGTTTTGTCATGGGTAAGAGAACAGACCAAACTTATTTAAGGTTTTGCATGGATGCCTGCAGTCGTAGCTTGATGAAATCACACTTTAGCAATAGGTAGTAGTGTTACCAGTGAAGGAAATGTTTACTTCTACCGTCTACATTCAAGTGATGCATCCAGAGCAAAGCGTGACTTATATAGGAATAATATAAAGGAATAGTTTATCCAGGAATGAAAATTCTGTCATTATTTACTCACCCTAAATGTCATTCCAAAATTGTAGAATTTTCTGAAAAACTTTATTTTTACAGTGTCATTCTTACACGTTACATTGAGTTATTGTAGTAATAACTATAAATTATGTATAATTACACGCAACTAACCCTAAACCAAACCCTATGGTATTTACATGTAGTTAATTATCATTACTCAGTACTTAAATGTATAATTTTCTGTGAAATTTTTGTGAAATGTAAAATTTACACTGTAATACTGACACCTTAAAATAAAGTGTAACCAAATTTTCTTTCTTCTGAACAACACAGTAGATGATATTTTAAGATGCTTTTAGTCAATGCGACTTTTAAAATTTTGAAGCTCCAAGAAAGACAAAGGTAGTTGGAAAAAAAAATCTATATGACTCACTTTGCATGATAAACAGATCAAAAATATGCCTTTGTTGACTGAACACTGGTCAACTCATGCACACACAGACTATATCAAATAGAGTGACACAAACCTCTGTTAATCTTCAGAGGAGTTAGAATATACTAGTCACGATATATGGATTAATTTGGATTTTTTGGGGCTTGAAAGTTTTAGGTCCCATTAACTTTCATGATATGGACAAAAACAGCTTAAAACATTCTTAAAATTTAATCTTTTGTGTTTTGCAGAACAGGAGGAGTACATGATGACAGAAGTTTTAGTCTTGGGTGAACTATCCCGTTTCGTTTTGCCTTACATACAGTATATATATTGAGTTGACGAGTCATGCCAGCCAAAGTTAGTTGAATAGCTTCCTTTGTAGTGCATTCAGGACTTTCAGGACTGACGGTATATGGCACATGAAGATGCAGAACCAATATAAAGGTGTGTGCATTCTCAAAAAGGGACTTTCAAATGAGGAAGCAGCAAAGGAAAAAGGAAGTTGCCAAGTCATGTGATCGCATGTGAAGGCAAACACTGAATAAAGATGAAAGGTCGAGTTACACATATCCTACCTGGAAGTCCGTCACCAGATCCCTTCCCAGTGTGCCAATAGGCGAGTCCCTTGACATGGAGGTAACGGTGGAAAGGAAGCTGCTAGATTCAGTGAGGTTGGGCATGGGGGAAAGGTCATCGACACGGTCCCGTAGACCCTCCCCTAGATGGTCCACTTTGTCCATAAATTGCTGGAGTTCCGTACGGAAAGCCCTCATGCGGGTGTTGATGGAATCCAGCACCTGAGAGTCGGGTTTCGATTCAGCAGAGTCTCCATCGCCCCTGAACTCTGAACCCTCCACAAGAAGGTCCCCTCCCAGGACTACCAGATGACCTTCGCGGATCAGGCTGTCCGTATCCGTGATGAGCCGTTCCACTGTTTTTCCAAGCCGCTCAGCTTCACGTCTGACGTTGTTGAGCGTCTCTCGGTCTTCCCGTCTCCGCTGGGCCAACTCGGCCACTCCCAGCTCACCAGTATCTGAGGGTTTCTCGCCACTGGCGAATCCAGAGGTGGCCGTCTTCTCAAACAAGTCATCAGAGTCGCTCTCACCACCAACAGGACCCTCACGTTTGGGGTGTAGCAGCAGAAGCCTGGCAGTCTCATCCTCATCTGGTTCCCTCCGCCCGGCATCACTATCCACGTCGCTATCCCGTGGGCTACTGGAGCGCATTCCCAAGTGTGCTGCCAGGTCACAGCGCTGCATATTGGAGATTAGCACCCGGTTCTCGTACTGGAGCTTCATCACCTTCCCACTTAGCTCATTGACCTGGAGTCTTGCGGCTTTCAGCTCCTCCTGGAGTGTGGCGCCACTCCCTGCTCCCGAAAAACCATTACCTCCTCCGTTACCAGGTTTGAGTGCACCACCACTTCCACCCTCAGCTCCCTCGGACTCCCGGTCGGCTTGGCTAGGCCCAAATTTGAAGCGGTTGAGCTCGGACGTCAGTTGTTTGTTGTGATCCTCAATCTCAGAAATGGAGCGACGCAGCAGCTCCGCCTCCTCTTCAACAAACTGCAAGTGCCTTCGCAATTCGCTTGCAGATTCCAGGGCATCGCCACCATACGGTGAGGTAGGGACACTTGAGAAGGGTTCACGCCCAAAGCAGTCCCTCTCATATTGGCAGCGTAGGTCTTCGTTTTCCGCCCTAAGGCCACGGTTCTCCACCTCCAGCTCTACGATCTTCCTCCCCAGGATGTTGGCTTCCTCTTCAACCAGTTTGAGCCGTAACCGCAACTCGGCTTCCCGGGTGGTGTGGGGTCCTCCACCGGTCACCTCCGCCAGGGGCAAAGGGCTGTCCACATCACCGTATACTGATTTATACTTCTGCAATTCCTGTTCCAGTTCATCCTTCTCACGCCCAATTTTTGCCATCTTTTTACGCATAAGGGCCGATTCCTCCTTGGCAAACTGTAGCTGACAGCGCAGATCTGCACTGTCCTCCTGAAAAGTAAGAAATATGTGAATGTACAAGACACTACCAATCATTTCGAATGCATTAGATTTGTGTTGTTAGAGTTGTTCTGTATAAAGCTTGTGAATTGATCTCTGTGTTTGTTTGTACACACCTGAGTAAAAGACTTCTTATCTTTGAAAGTTTCTCTACTGCCTCTCCTCCGCAGAGCAGTCTGAAAGACAACAAGAGCAAAGTTAGACAGGACAAGGTAGATGTGCATCTTCATTTCAGTTATCAGTAGGGTTGGGTGTTGTTTGAATTTTAGCGATTCCAATTCTGCTTATCGATTCTGATTCTTATTGATTCCTAGTTTCGATTCCAGTAAGGTAAAAACATTGGTCACACTTTATGTTAGGCGTCCTTAACTACTATGTACTTACATCAAAAAATAAGTGCAATGTACTTATTGTCTTCATATTGTATTGCATAACACTTTTACTGCTATTGAGCTGGGATACAGGTAAGGTTAGGCACAGGTTTGGTAGTATGGGTAGGTTTAAAGGTGGGTTATATAGATGTTTATATAGATGTCATTATAGATTATACAGAATTATATAGAACATTATAGAATTAATTACAGCTGTAAATACATGCAGGTATTTTTTAAAATATAAGTACAATGTAAAACATGTATATACACAATAAGTGCATTTTATCAAATGATGAATTTAAATGTTAATACATAGTAGTTAAAGACACCTAATATAAAGTGGGACCAAAACATTTAGTCAAACATTTACATCAAATATATCTGATTTTCACAAACAAAAATTAGCAGCCTAAAGAACACTACATTTTTCCTATGGTTTTAACAAAAAAAAAAACACAGCAAAAACGACTGGACTAACTAATATACATTTCAAACATTATTAAAGGCAAGCAAACAGTAATAAAATAAGACCAAATAAAAAAAAAAATAGTAATAGCACAAATAAATAGAACTGAACAAAGTTCAGGTACAGAAATTGTAATCAAATGTAAAATAACACTGCATAGTTTTCTTTTTATAAATAAAATATAGATTAATCCTTATTAAAGTTACAACAGTTATTCAAGATCAGTGAGTGACTTTCTTTTTCTTTTGTTCTATGATTAACGTTAATGACACAGACTGCAGCAGGTTTATTAGGCTGCTGTCACTTTAAGAGTTTATGCACGGATCCAATATACTGTTACTCGTGTTTTTCTTTCTCAACTGTTTATGTTCACTTAAGACAAAACCGACTGTGTTTATGAGGATATTTTGACATAAATTTGTGTGTATCTGTGCGTTCAAGCACAAGAAGATGTGTACAAGAACTCAATTCAGCGTGTGCTTTGGATGTGTGCGCAAAGAAAGCGGTGTAAGTGGCGAATTGAGTTCTATTTTGTGTCTTCTTGTACTTGAAAATGGTTTAAAAACACATTTAAATGCGCACACAGGAATCGATAAGCAGAACTGAAATCCGATCCGAAGTATCCGATTCCTGAATTGGAATTGATTTTCAATTCCCAACCCTAGTTACCAGGACAGAACCTTTTGTAAATAAATAACCATCAATTTTGAATATCATATCAAGCTTAAACCCATTATTATGTGAATTACAGGTGCTGGTCCTTACGGTAGACCTTTGATTGAAACTCTGCTGTGTTGCATTGAAAATTTAATTCTTTCTTTACATCTCAGAAAATTACACAAGTAATACATAAAAAAAGAGAAAAGCTGGCAAGGTTTCCATTAGATTGCAGGTGATCAGTTGTCAACAAAAACGAGTCTAGAAACTAAAATGCAGAGAATAAACAATGATATGTGATACTAGATTGGGATTTCTACAAAGTTTGGGATTTCCACAATTTTCAAGCTGGACGTTCAACTTTAAGTGCCGTTCTTTTGCACTTTTGCAAAATGGGAATTTGAAATTATGATTTTCGAATTGAATGGAATGCAGCATATGTGAATCGGACAAAACAAGATGGTTACCAAGCATTACCAAGTGTTAAAAAATTAAAAGGAATGGATGTGGCCAGAATATTTAATGATAATCAAGAACGCACTGACTGGACAGGAATGGTAATAATATGGTAGACAGCAAATCTGCTGAAAAATGAAGTTTAATATATTTTCAGGTTGGTACATATGTGTAGGAAATCAAGCCAACTGCACAAGAATGAACCACATGAGTTGCATTCTCAGTGTTGCCATAAGAGGCGCACACATTAGCATGAACTCTCTTGATCATCCTTCCTTCAGATCAACTACTGTCATGGCAGAGCAACAGTTTGAAGAGAATCGTACTGAGCAAGTTCGTCAATACATTTGTAGCTAGCTAACGGAAAAAGAACATCTAATTATGTTGCTATAATCATTGGCTGACCGCACATCTCTTACTTAAATCAAAAGCTAAAGTGGGTAAACTTTGCCCTGCTTACTGCTGGTCTATCTTGAGTCATATGCTGAACTTAAATAGCTGCTGCTGATGGCTGCGTTAGCTTGAATCATTTATGGCCAGACAGATGGAAAGTGTGAGATGGGCACAGGAGAGGAGGGAGTTTTCATCCAAACTTTTCATCAACACACAGCAACAGCGTGCGAGAGAACCTAGATACAGCTCCAAAACAAAGGAGGAGCAGGATGATGAGGTGATTTTTATGTGGGCTTGGCTGAGTCTGCAATATGATTACAATTTACGGTTCACAATTTCCCCATTCACGTTCAGACACACTCGAATGAAGTCATCACTAGCTGCCACACAAACATCCACAACCAAAGGATGCGAAGTCAAGCATCACTATTACTATTGCTCATACTATTACTCCTCAGACTAACTATTGAACTTTAGTGTGTAACTCATCCTGGCAATTCGTGCACCAGACACGAATGATTCCTCAAATCATGTGTCTTGTTGAGGAGAGCTGTGCTGTTATTTACATTTTACATTTATTCATTTGGTAGAAGCTTTTATCAGGGATGCACCAATGTATCGGCCTATAAAAACAATTATTTTCACTATCGTCGATCGGCCATTTAAAAACAGCCGACGATCAGATCCGATTATATCCTGTCAATCAAAAGGGAGCGGAAAAACGTGTCAGACTGATACTGTGTGTGAAAAAAATCTCTCGTGTTGAATTCAGGGCTGTCAAAGTAAATACGACAATAACACATTAACAGTTAAAAATAGTGATGTTAAAGCAGGCTCTATTTAACTCTATGAATCACCCGTAGTTTGGGCCAGGGTTGCCAGATCTGCAGTTTTTCCCTACACCAAACGTTATTTGTAGCGCCTCCCATCCAATAATCGCAAATAGCACTGTGCTTTGTTACTTCTGATATAGGGCTGTATCATACACCCGGCGCAATGCGACGCCAGGCACAACGCAAGTGTTTTTTGCTAGTTTCATCCCAACGCAGTTATCATTTTCACGTCCAGCGCCATGTTGTTTAAATAGCAAATGCACTGGCGCCATCTGTTCACCCATGGGCGTGCTGGTCTGAAAACCAGGTGTGTTCAGGAGCATTGTTGGTGCTTTGCTGTTTTGAGGAACTAAAAACGACTGCGCCACTGACCAACAAAAACCTGGTCTAAAGTCAATAGCGCAGTATTTAAAGAGCGCGTTAGTAATATGCACCTATATGAGGGAGCACAACGCGCGTACACACTGCTTATTACACACACAGGGATGCGCAGCAGCACACAAACATTTTTAAATATTCAAAATAAAAGGATTCCTCTCTGGAGAAGTGTCTTTCCATTCACAAATCCCGCCATGTAAATAGCAACAATTTTGGACCATGTGACTGGTGCGCCAACCGTTTTTTCCGTTGTTAAACTAGCAAAAGTGCACCTGCGCCGTGCACGTCAGACCACGCACTCAGATCGTTAAAATAGGGCCCATAGTCTCAGCCTTCAAATTCTGTCCATTTTATCATGAAATTAAAACAATAAATGCCGTTTTGACGCTCTTAAATGTGACGTGACAGATCGCTGTACAGCCTCAGTTCAAGCGTGTCATCTCTTCCTCTTTAATAGTTACAGCACGATAAAAACATGCATGAACATCAAATGACGTTGAAAGATACAGTATAACTTACAGAAATGTATCATGTAATCACTCAATCAGTGTTTCAACCGCAGAAATTTTATGTAAGGAGAGTATTTAAATGAATCAGGCGAGGTGATTTACTAAGGTTTGCACTCGTCAATTTACTGGTGTTTGCGACATTATTTACCGCCCAAAAAAAGCACGTCTTAAACCAGATGCTAATTTGCGCTGCTCTTGGTAGATTGTGTTGGTCATTATGGAAATGATCCGGCTGTGTCTGTGCTCTTTAATTTGCATGTCGTCAGTAGATCACGTGCTGAACTTTCCACTCCCATCTGCACTTTTATGGAATTGGGTTCACACGCAATTTGTCGTTTAGTAAATCTGGCCTCATATGTGCAACTGAGTTACACTGAGTTATGCAAACATTTCAGTTTTTATTTGAGTGTAATTATTATATCTGGAAAAAAATAGCAGTTGAATATAATAGCTCTTAAATTTTTACCTCTAATACTATAGTAATGTACCAAATGAGAGGGTTTCCTGTATAATTTACAGCATTATTTGGGATTTTTTTTTTTTTTTTTTTTTTTTTTAATAAACTATTGGTATCGGCAGATGTCATTCTGAATAATCGGCTATCGGTTTCGGCAGAGAAATTTAGTTTTGGTGCATCTCTATCCAAAATGACTTGCATTACTTGGGTTTTATT